>CM077452.1:2104840-2247340 GCA_039654765.1 Mylopharyngodon piceus | reverse complement strand
CAGGAGCAGAACAAGGAGGCGGCGTCCAAGAGAAAGACTCCGATTGTTTGATGAAACCAGGGGACCACTTGCAGCCTGGTGGAGGAGGAGAAACCGAGGGTGTAGGGGGCGCAGAGCACTACCTTCAGCAGCCAACAGAAGGTGGTGGAGTCGGGCAGGGATCTGGAGGAGCGAGCGCAAGGCCAGAAAGTGGAACTCTGTGCAACGACACCGAGGGAAATGGAACCACCAACAGCCCCCATCAACAGCTCCAGCCGCTCCTGCAAGGAGCTGGTTTGGTGCAGGGGCTTTTCAGCACCGTAGGGTCCCACCAGAGCCTGGGCAGCAGTGGAACCAATGGAGGAGGCTCCATGGAGATCAACCTGGACCATTTTGATGTTTCCTTCGGGAATCAGTTCTCAGATCTCATCAATGACTTCATTTCGGTGGAGGGCGGAAGTGGTACGGCAGTAGTGCCGGGCGGCAGTGCTCTCTACGGTCATCAGCTGATGACCCATTCAGGAACAGAGGGGCAGGTCTCTTCTGGAACCGCTGCGCAACAAGGTGCAGACGAAGGAGCTCATGGGACGAGAGGGTACAATTCTTCGGACCTCTGCCTGCAGCCCTGTTGCAGCCCACAGTCCACACAGGCTGGGGCGGTGGCGGGAGAGGCAGGACAGCTGTCGTACATGCAGGTGGCCGAGGCCGTGTCGGCAGCTGTGGCGCACGGGAACATGGCAATGTTACAGGCTACCGGAAGGCTGTTTGTGGTGACGGACTATTCTCCAGAGTGGTCTTATCCTGAGGTGAGTTTGTGATTGACATTTCTGCAGAGCAAAAAAAAATCTGGCATCTCAACTGCTGTAGATGTGTGATAGTATAGCCACCAGATGGCAGCAGAGATGCAGGCAAATGTGCAGGACCAGACAGAATCTGCATTTTCTGAACAGATTTGGTGGGAAAATCTTCAGAATTTTGAAATCAAAGATAGTAAAATGATCAATATTTTATTAGTAGTAGCTAATAATAAACAAACAAGGGGCAAGGGACATGTAGGGATTTGTAAATGATCTTTTTCTAATTCTTTGGAGTTCTGAAAGCACACAATTCATATAGAGATCAGCCACAAGCTGCTTAATACAGGAATAGATTTCAGTCTTGTGAGGTCTGAATGTAAAGCTCAAGGTCTTCTCTACAACAAATGATGCATTTATTTGTCCCAGAAGCCCCTGGGCCACATGAGACACATGCTCAGCCTATCATTAACATGCCCATTGGCAAGGAAGCAGTCGGACAAATATAGACAGAGGGATATCAGAGATCACTGCAACAACACTTCAGCTCTCACAAACCTTGGTTATTTTTTCTGTGACATTTTCCTTGTTGGAAATAGATATCGTCAGAGATGCATTTTAATTTATTGTCTCTTGTGGTGTACTGACATTCAAATAAATGCAAATTTAGGCCAAAAAATACATGTCAGATAAAGAATCTAGATCTAAATTCTAACAGTATAAGCATGCAGTAAATGCAAACAATCAATTTCAGGGATGTTGTTGCCTTTGCAAGCTTTAATAGGTTAAATAAAAGGAAACTATGCTCATTTATATGTAATATTGGTGTATATTTCTCAGGGCGGGGTGAAGGTTCTGATCACCGGTCCATGGCAGGAGGCCAGCAGTGAATATACCTGCCTGTTTGATCAGATAACAGTTCCAGCCTCCCTCATCCAGCCCGGGGTGCTACGCTGCTACTGCCCAGGTATTTCATCACAGTCACATATACAAACTGCATGTACATATACGCATTTAAAATTGTCCTTTTGGAGGGAAAGTGTGATACTGCTACATTTCAGCATCCCAAAAGCTTCAAATAAAGTTAAAAATAAATAAAGATAAAAAAAAGCACCAGACAGTAATGCCAAATGCTCCCGAACCGACATCTGATTTTAGAGTCTATGCTAAAAATGACCTTCATGTGTTAAGTCTGTAGTCCATAAATATATAATGTGGTCTTTTGTGAACAAACAAAGGATTGTTTTTAACAGCTGTCATAGAGAACTCATTAAAATTCCACCGTTACGTAACTAAATATATAAATAAAAACAAAAACGCTCTGAGCTATCACTCTTAACATTGTAAATGGTTTGCAAACGTGTGCAAACTGAAAGCTCTTTCTTTGCACATAATAAATTCTTCATTTGTGTCTCATTTCCTTTCAAAGCTCATGACACGGGCCTGGTGACCCTGCAGGTGGCAGCCAGCAGTCAAATAATCTCCAACTCAGTGGTGTTTGAGTATAAAGCCCGTGCCCTGCCTGCCCTGCCCTCCTCTCAACACGACTGGCTCTCACTGGACGGTATGTTTGAGATTTACCTTGTGTTACATCATGTATTGCTGTTAAACTGTTGTGGTTTTTTTATCATTTTGCATTGTTTATTTTCAGCAAAACAGTAATGAAATTATGGAAGTTTAATCTATTTCATGCATTATGAAATTCTAAATGTTTAATTTGCGTATTGCATATGTTTGTCTGAAAAATCTCTGGATGGCTGATGGCAGATACTTCTTTAGGCTGTGTTTCTAATGATTAGCAGGTGCATAAAGGAAGACTCAGCTGCTGTTAAACTATTGGTTTTGCCTGTATTTTGAACGGGTGGTCAGGTAGTGTTTGCCTAGTTTGAAAGGAAAATAAAAATAACTCACAGAGACTCTGCTCTTTGCTTTTTTTGGCCTGTGGTTTGTATTCCTTGATAAGTAGTTGGTTAAACTGGGCTGGCAGACCTTGGCCAGTTACTTCTGTAGCACCTTAAGGTCTACAAGAATGAATGCCATCCACATCCGTTGGGTTATACAGTGGAGAATCCTTCTAACATGTATAACCAGGTTATGTTTGGGTTAAAAAAAAAAAAAAAAAGAAAAAGTAAAAGGCTGATAAAAGACAGGCTAATTTGTCGGTTTTTGCACTCATGGTCTATGTTTCTGTCTTTCATCATTGTCAGTGTGGGGAAAAAAACTCTTTATATACACATACAGTTACAGTATATATGTCTATATACTGTATAAATATACAGTCAAACCAAAAATTATTTTTGATATTTTTGATATATTTTTACTAGTGGGTGCAGGACACTGTAGTTCATTTATGTAAGTGAGGATAGCAAAATAAAGTAAACTGTGACATATTATACCCAAAAATTCTTCATACAGTGGGCTACCAGTAAAATTGATAAAAATTTGGAACTAAAAATTATTCAGACACTTTGACCTGACCATGTTTTGCTTAAGTGTTATCTGACATAATTAAGATTAATTTTTTCTGACAGTTCAACTCTGAGATCTTGTCATATTTTATTACCATTTTTTTTAAACTATAGTGAATAAACTGTATTAAAGAATGAAATGTTCAAGGTGTCTGAATACATTTTGGTTTGACTGTATACATATACAGTGCTTAACAAATTTATTAGTAAATATTTTAGGTTTATATTTTTAGGTTTATATTAGTAAATATTTTAGGAATCTGTCAACAACTTGTTTAAAACTAAAAACGTTACTGTCATTTATTGGGCAAATAACAAACTGAGACAACTAAACAGTCTTTATTCACACATAATAACCCAAAAATATATGTATTTTATTTTTATTTTGTATGGCCTCTTTTGGCATTGATAACAGCTTCCATTCTTGCTGGCATTGTTTTTATGTACTTTTCCACAGTCTCTGTTGTTATTGACTTCCATATAGTTTCTAGTTGTTCCCAAAGACTTGCTTTTGATGAAACTTTTGTGCGATCTATCTTTGAATCCATTAAATCCCAACAATAATTATATTTTAGCATTAGAAACACTACTGTGACTAAAGAGCTTACACATACTGCTGTGGATTAACCATTACAGAAACATAATATTATTAATATATATATATATATATATATATATATATATATATATATATATATATATATATTTGTCATGTTATAAGAACTATATGCACTTTTTCTGTGATAAATGGTTTGTTGTTGATTTTCTGAGGGTGAATCTCACAAAGAAATATCTAGGTCATATTTAATAATAAAAATGTTTATTTTTATAGTGCCTTTACTAAATCTCAAGGTTGTTTCATATTCAGTGAATATTTAAACTGCAAAACAATAAGAAAGCTAGGAGGGGGGAAAAACTCCTTAAATTCACTCAGAATTAAAAGAAAATGTATATTTTGCATAAAAAAAAGACAATTAAACACATTTCCCCCATGTCCTCGATTTTAATGTGAAAAAAAACCTCATTGTTATTTTCATAGTGTGTCTATGATTTTAATTCTCATTATTCTCAAAGATAGTTCTCATTAGATTGCCATTACTGTAATGGAGTAATTAAAACCATCCAGTCTGGACACAATCATTCACTTTAATCAGCTAAACTTTTAACCATTTAAATATATAATTTTACATTACAGTAATGAGGATTTGATGTTTTATTTTACACTAGGGGGAATGTGTTTATTTGTCCAAATAATGTAAACAGATCTTGAAGATCCTAAAAATAAGCTTTTTTCATATTTCTTTGTGACATCCAGCCCTGCTTCAGCGATTTACACTCTAGATATATTTGAGGCCATCCCGATGTAAAGTATATGTGTTAAGTGAAATGTGGGAATATAAAAAAGCTGAAAAAGAGTGATCAGAGCTGTCTCCCAGCATGCTGTCTGCGTGCATCCAGCGCGTTATGTGCGTGGCGCTGAACGACACACCGCCTGGCCTGATTTGTCATAATGCAGAGAGGAGAAAAACAGTTTATCTGCAGCATTGCAGGTACTAAACCACAGGACAGAGGCTGAGAGGGGCAAGAGCAGTAAACCTGTCTCCTGTTGACACAGATTTGTCGCAAAA
The DNA here is from genome assembly GCA_039654765.1 of Mylopharyngodon piceus. NCBI lineage: Eukaryota > Metazoa > Chordata > Actinopteri > Cypriniformes > Xenocyprididae > Mylopharyngodon > Mylopharyngodon piceus. Next base: position 2,242,471 of record CM077452.1, on the reverse strand, counting down.
CACCCGTGTGAGCGACCGGCACATTGTTCCAAGCGCTTATATGAGTGATCACAGCGGCTCCATTGTGTTTCGCTGCCACTCCCAAAAGAAAAACACGTCCACATCCAACACCACACGACTTCAGATTCGCGCCAAAACGCGCGGTTTTAGTCAAACACCGAAAGCGAAATGCTTCGGGTCCTGATGCTGTCGTAAATCGCTATAAAACAGAAGCACGTTTAAAAAAAAAAAAAGACATAAAATGCGATACGCAAAACTCGAGCGCGGTTTGAAGATGCATGACTGTTACGCGTAGAGCATTAGCAATATAAAAGATACGACAAAACGAAAATTACTCATTTTTCTTTGCAATCGAATGTTTTCCGTTGGAAATGGAGGGCTGTCGTGCCTGCGAGTGTTTGGAGAGCCAGCCGGTGGCGCACGACTGCGCGTAAAGCGGTGCGTAAAGCGCGTACCTGCGGCGGACGAAGCCCCGCGTCTCCATGAGCGAGCGGAGAAGATAAAGCATCGGCAGCAGGGATGGGGAGGGAACAGGAGGAGGTGTAGAGGAGGGGGACGAGGGGTCTTTATCTCTCTCCCTACACTCTCCGCACTTACACTTTGTTCTATTGTTGTTGGCTCCGGTGCCAAGCGGCTCCTGCGGTTAGTTTGACGCTGGATAGATAGAACATGTGTAAGTGACAGACAACACGTTGGCTGATTCGGGTTAGTATGCATGATTCTTTTTACATTGACATGAACTTGATCAACATGCACAGGCTATTTAAAGGCTGGAGTTCTGCGCTCCAAGTGTCACTGTCTTTGTTATGTGTCCTGCTGTATTCTTTCCCTTGTTTGTGATGTTTCCCAACAGCAGTGTGAGCATTTTCTCTTGTGGAAAGATATTTCATTGTCCTGATGGAAGTGTTTCAAATATTTACTACATTGGCTCAGAGATGCAGCATGGAAGTTCAGGTCAGATTGTAGGTAAAGGCTTGTAAACTTTAACCAACCAGTGTTCTCAGAGACCTCCAGATCTCCTTTGTAAAGCATGTGGTTGCAATGAGTCAGTCAGGTGTAGTGCGTCTGTCTTCAGCACCACAGGCAGTGGACAGCGACAGTGATGCTGAGAGGATCAGACTGTTGCCCTTCTTCTGATAAGCGGTCCAGAGGGAGAGGACGAATATACTGTGCCATGAAGTTGACCTTTTTTCTAGATTATTTAGAAATGTAATAGTGAGATGCAGAGTTGTTTTGCTGGCAGACCTATTAGAATTGTTCTACCAACCTGTTGACAACTTATTGCTTTTGTCTTTGGCTTTTAGCATTATGAAGAACACTTGTTTTTAGTTGTCTTAACTGTGTGTTACAATCTGCACATCACATCATAAGTCTAAGAGGATTTCAACCCAACCGAGTAACTTCTGTATTCTTGTTTTGCTGGCCTGCCTACATGCCCTTACAAGGAGACTTGTAACTAGGTCACTATAATCAACCCTAAATCTACAGTTCAATGTTCCTCGTTCTGCTTAGATGAGATTTCCTGTGGAATTCTAGGAATATTGCGGTCATGGCTTGAGTCCGCTAATGGAGCGCCCACACAGATCTGTCCCGTCCGTGCTGTTTTTGCTCTCGATTGAGATTAAACTGTTTTTTGTTTGTATGTCTACTCTCCAAGCAGTCTGAACCAGTCTGGATAACCTGAGCAAGTACAGTGTAGTTCTGGCTTTTAGTACCATGTGTAATTAGAGTACACAACTCTCTGTGGAAATTCTGTTTTTATTTTGTGCTCGTGTGTGTGTGTGTGTGTGTGTTGACTTGTAATGGTCATTCAAAGCGGATGCTGATCTTTAAGCTTTTTTTCTCTGTAACATTTTTCCAATTTTTCAGTCAGTTTCATTGTCAGCAATATCTTTCACATTTTGCAAAATTCATTGGATGGATATACTGACCACAGTACTTGGAGTATTTTGGGGTCGACCGATTATCGGCACCGATATTAAGCATTTTTATGTCGTTATCGGTCATTTTCAAAACCGATTTGCCGATTAAAATAATTAAATTTTGCCCTTGAGCCCTTGTTATTCTTAATTTTGACATTAATTTTCATTTTTACACCAGAGACATACATATTGGTTCAAAATATCGGTTATCGGCATCGGCCCTGAAAAACACATATCGGTCGACCCCTAATTTTAAGTGCAGTAAAACTTTTTGAAACCATTTGTTGTTGAAAGCCTGTTACTTGCAGATATATATACATAAACACCTAAAGATATCCGAAAATAAGGACATAAAAACATTCACACATAAACAATAAGAGTGTTTCAGATTCCAACATTCAAAGTCTTTGTGAAGCTTTTGTTTGTCTGTCTGAGTCCTCCAAAGTTCTGGTCTGAGGCTATCTTACAAATCTCGATCAGAGACCTTGAACGCGAGTTCAACTTGCTAATATGACATGGTCTGTTGAGTTGTTTTTAAGCAGAAGGGATGTTTCGGGTTAGACGAGGAAAGTTCATAAAAATAATCAGTGCTGGGATTATGACTGACAGAGAAATAATGGCATTATCATAGCAGCATCGCCTCTGTCCAATTCTATCCAAAACAAGCACCTGTTCCAGGGTCATGATCTACCAGATCTACCAATGTCCACAGCATTATCCCAGCTTTGAGTCCATGCTGAGCTAAATCCCCTTAAGGCAAAATCATTGCACATTATCAGTTAAATCCTGTCGAAACGGACATTTGTGTGATTTCGTTTTTTCCATTTCTGTTCGATGCATTTACAGTGATGGGCTTAAACAGGATATCAGTCTGTTATAGATTTAAAGCAAATCCTTGCGGAAATGCTCAGCAGAGCATGAGCTCTGTCTATTTTAAACCCTAAAAATAAAAAAGAAAGAGTCAGTATGCTCTCTGAGCTCACATGTAGCAAATATTGGATATGCTCAGGAGAAAAACTATATAGCAATCATCCAGTATTCAATAAGTAATCAAGACTATCACAAACATCTTATTTTGTCTCCACATTATTGCATTAGACTTAATTACTTCTGACATAGATATTTAAGATGCATTTATTTAATGCTATATAATTGTCATTAATCTGCAGGCTGGAAATGACATTATATTTAAGAGAGATGGCAGCTGTTTTTCATCAAATGATGGAGAAGAGTGTCACAACCATGCAAATGCATGTTGTAGATTCATGCACTTTCATGATTTTAAAGATATTTAGATTGCATTGTTGGAGCGATGCTGTACAGTCTCAACATCGTGGTAGTATGGTGCTTCTTCCAAATCAGTGCTCCAAACTGGCCTGCATGATGGGGATTTGCACTGTAAAAAAAATTGCATTCTGCACTAATTTTGCACTTTTACCTAATATGCAAAACAAGACTGTCAGCAGGTGCAGTTTAATGTCCTTGCCATATGGACTCGTTGTCAAATGCTTGTTTAATTTCTGATGACTGAAAAGCTTGTAGTCTCTTTATTACCAATCTCAGGCACAATAAACCGCAACAGATCTTCAACAAGTGAGTGATTTTGAGCCCCTGTTGCGCTTGTAGCTGTAAAGTGGTGCAGAAGCCCCCACTCTCAAGAGCATGATGCAACTGTGATGAAATAGAGAAACCGGCTTGGGCTCTCTGCATTAGGATATTACCATGAGATACTCAAACATCCAGCGAATAGAGAGTTTAGTCCTTTCAGTCAAGGCTTGTGCTCAACCACATGAAGTCCGCTTGATCAGGAGAGATACCCAGGCCAAAGGAGAAGCACCAAGGCTGATGTAACATCTTCTGGAAAACGGTAACAGAGATTGGCACAGTCTGTTTAGTACTGTTGAGGGGGGTTTTTGGACTCCTTTGGGCTAGTTTATGCATGAGCTTCGTCATTGGTCTGTGTTGGTGAAGGTTGTTGTTGGGTGCTTGGGAAATCGGGAAGTCTGATTTATGCACACAAATACAAGATGTAATTTTAATATACTTGTAAACGGCAGATTTGTGTGTATTTAAAGCTTTTTGAGGAATCTTGATCTTTGTAAAGTTCATATTAAAAGTTGAAATGAACTCTCTTAATTAACTGTTGGAACTGATAAGGCTGTATGATGGTTGATTTTTGCATGCATTGGTGTGTTGTGGCATGTCTTGAGAGCTGATTTTTGTATAGGAATTCTGATAAATTGGGCCACATTTTGACATTGAAACGACTGCGAAAAAGTGGTCCAATTACCTTGAATTCACCTTATATATTCACCTGAATACAGCCAAAGCAAATAAGCTCGCAGCATCAATTTTCCCGTAAACATATTCTCCATCTCTGCGTTAATAAACATGAGTTTGGTCTGTCTGTTTTGAAATGCTGCCCCTCAACAGTTTTAGGTTTGACACAAAGCTTTCAAGTGTTCTGTTGCCTGGCTGGTCTGCTGGCATCTGATTGGTCGTCTCCAGGCTGCTGGAGGTGTAGTAGAGCGTTGATTATGTCACAGCCCCGTTGTAGAGCAATTTGGTCCCTCCTCCCCTTTCCCCTCCCCCCAGCCTACATGAGCGTACGTGTGCCGCATTCTGAGTGGAGGGAGAGAGAGAGAGAGAGAGAGAGAGAGAGAGAGAGAGAGACAGCCAGCCAGCCAGCAGCAGGTGGAAATGACATCATCTGCACTGCACCAACACTGCAGTAGTGTTTGAACAAAGCTGCACTGGAGCTCCACTCAGAGCTGCTCTTTTTGTCTGCAAGGGTGGATGTTTGTGGAGGAAAAACACAGAATCCAATGCATATGTGTATGTCCATTCATTAGAATTTGATTCACTTTCATTCACTCTGTGTGAAACAGAACTGGTGTCAATATGGAATATGCAAGAAATTTGTCTTGATGTTAGCTGTCACTATTACAAAACAATACATTATGAGCTAATGTACAAGAACCTGCAAGTCGCTGGAAACCATTTTTTTTAAAGTGGACAAAGGATGTGCAAGCTAGATTCTATTTGATATGGACAGATGTACATCGATCAATGAGAAATAATGATGAATGTTTGAGATGTTGAAGAGGAGAAATGTCTAATGTCATCTTTGTATTTATGTTGGTTTTGTAAAATTAAAAAATAACTAAAATTTAAAACTGTTTTTTATACTAAATATCAAAAGTAATTTTATAGAATTTTATAAAATTTCAGCCTATTTGTACTAAATTTCAAAAAATAATTTTAATTGCATTTTTTTTTTTTTTTAAATAACTTAACACTCTAGATCCAAACCTAAAAAATGAGCATCATATAATTGACCCATATAGGATATCGAAGTGAAATTTGCAACATATTTTACGAGTTAAACAGGATATAAAAAATATAGGACGGGACTATTGTTTTGGTATTCATACCAGTGATTTTCCACCTGCTACAACAGAATACTGCAGTTGAAATACCTAGTAGAACCAGTGCTGCCATTGTGTACACACCTATAAATGGCATTGGTGATGTCCGCCAACAATGAAAGATTACAAAGATAAAAAAAAAATTTCTTAGGAATAACGTGCACTGGTGAATCTTGCACAATAAGACCTGTGTTCTCCTTGTGTTTTATGCAGATAACCAGTTCAGAATGTCCATCCTGGAACGCCTAGAGCAGATGGAGCGAAGGATGGCAGAGATGGCTGGTCAGCAGCAGCAGCAACAGGGCGGTGGAGGACCATCTGAGAGCGGAGGAACCGGAACAGGAGGAGGAGAAGGAGGAAGAAGCAATTCAGAACAGGCACAGGTATCATTTTGAGCTACACTGTCTTGCTCCAAAATAATGGATATCACCGTTAGATTCTTAGAACTGACTTGGTTCTTTATTGTTTGTTGTAGTTCTCACCAGGTCAGAGTCAGAGCCAGGGTCAAGGTCCGGCTGGCAGCTCCTTTGAGAGCCGTGTAGTGGTAGTTTGTGAGAAGATGATGAACCGCGCCTGCTGGGCCAAGTCCAAGCACCTGATCCACTCCAAAACGTTCCGGGGCATGACTCTTCTTCATCTGGCAGCTGCCCAGGGCTACACCACCCTTATCCAAACACTAATCAAGTGGCGGTGAGTATACTGATTGCATACTGGCACTAAATGCCCATATATATTGCATATACATCCTTCACTTGTTCTGTATTGTGCTCTATGATGTTTGATTTTACAGCACTAAGCATGCAGACAGTATTGACCTGGAACTTGAGGTTGATCCTCTAAACGTGGATCATTTTTCTTGTACCCCACTAGTGAGTATTGACACTAGATCATGTTACCTTAATCACAATGCCAAGTAGCTTCACAATGAGTTGTTTCATACAGAAGGGGCCGAATATGGCATACAAATTAAATGCAAATCAATTTTCTTCTCTTCAGATGTGGGCTTGCGCTTTGGGTCATATGGAAGCAGCAGTGGTTTTGTATAAATGGGATCGGCGAGCTTTGGCCATCCCAGATTCTTTGGGTCGCTTACCGCTGGCTATAGCCCGATCCCGTGGCCACACTAAGCTGGCCGAGTGTCTGGAAAGCCTTCAGAGGGAGGAGCAGCAGTCAGGAGCACTGACTACAACTGCCAGCATGCCTTTCTCACCATCTACTGAGGCCTCAGCTGCAGAGGGATGGATGAATGTTTGGGGTACGGAGACATCTTCAGTTGGGCTGAAAGAAAGCAGCATCCCTAGTTCTGCTTCCAGCACCAGCTCGGGTGAGAACTAGAATCTTTCATTCTGTCTGGACTGTCTATCTTCAAAAGTCTTTCATGTGCATGTTGAGTTGGTTTGCTCTTCTTCCAAAAAGTTAAAAAATAACCTATTAAATCATAGCAAGACCTTGCATGAACAAATTAGTACTTTGTAAGGAGATGGGTCAGGTTGAGTTATTCAACTTGGTGAAGCATTCTTTCTCTTAGACACTTTCTTCATACCTTTGCAGACTTGAGGAGACCCAGGTCGGAACCATCCAGTTTCTATAGCAGTGTTAGTCACGGGGACGCCCCATTGAGCAAGAAACACAAACCCAACCCAGAGACCCTTCAAACTCGGCCCAGCAAACCCTGCTCTGCCCCTCTCGGACTAGAAGAACAGGCCCACAAGCCTAAAACGTGCCCTTCCAAACCGAGGGAAGGTACTGTGGAGAAAGAGCAGGGAGATGGTGAGCAGTCTCAGACTAAGCTGGGCTCAACTTGTGGAGGTGGGCGTTGGGGTTCCAGACAGGCTGCGGGACGCAGAGTGCCAACTGTAGGACTTGGCAAGGAAAGGCTCGCAAACAGACTGAGGTTAAGAGAAATTGCTAGCGCAGGAACGATCTCTGATCTGCGTACAAGCCAAGAGGATCTGGAGAACACAGGAGACCTGCAGGTGAGGCATAGAGAAGGTACTTTGACATGAGTAGCCTGCCAAAACTGCTTCTTTTGTAGTGCTATAAGTCTCTGACAGATCATGCAAAAGTTGTACTGGCTTCTGTCTAGTGTCTCAGTGGTAATGTTAGCAATCTTATACACCTGTCCTGTAAACCACTGTACAGTTACTGGTGCGATTTTAAAAATACCTAACAATTTGTTTCAGAACATGAACATGATGACTTTAGCGGAGGAAGTCATTGAGGCGACGTCTGACCGCATCAAGAGGGAAAACTTTGTTGCATCAGACACTACACTAGATGGTGTTGGAGTCAGCAGCACTATGAGCTGGTTGGCTAGTTACCTTGGAGATGCAGAGAGGTGATTCATTCATAAAGTTGATCTATTCTCAAGAATGATAGTTATAATCTCTTCGGCTTCTTGTATGTAATTGTTTTCCCAATCATTCCCAGGTTCCTGTTTAACAAGCCCCTAACTCACTCTCCTGGCCTGGCCCCAGTCCACGGTGGAGGACAGCCGGAACTCGACGGTCCTCTTGGGAAGCTTGGCTTTCAGTCCCCTGCTGAATGGAGTGCGCTTCTCAACGCCTCCCACAACAAGGAGGAGCGTGACCTGACCCAGCTGGCCCTGTCTGATCCTGAACAGAGAGAACTTTACGAGGCAGCCCGCCAGGTCCAGAACACCTTCCGCAAGTACAAGGTAGGGCAGGGCTTCACCCAGGTGCCAGTCACCAGGTGTCACCTATGCAGGTTATTAGTGGTGTGTTGCCAGTGTTCGTGATGGTCCGGTTTCATTGGTGTATTGTGTTGTGTTGTATGGAGTTCCCGGTATAACTTAAGGTATAATAATCCAGATCTTTGCAGTCCTGTGACGTGAAAGGTGATATGATTGTTGTGGTGTGCGCTCAAAAGGCAGAGATAGGGTCAGTGTTGTTGACAAGCATGGGGAAATTTGCTTGAGCTTAGCATGGCCTTGCTATAAGGAATGATTGCATTGTTCCCTCTATCTATCTGTCTGTCTTAATGGGATGCGCGGATATCCCTGAGTCCACACCACATTGGTTGTTCAGGGCAGATTTCTCCCAGTGTTCCGCTGGCGCGCCGTGCTCTGAGGAATAACCTTCTCCCAGGTCTCAGAGCACATCGACGCAACTTTGCCAGTCTAAGAGGACACCTTGGCCAGGCACAAAAGGAATCAGATGGCATCATCTCTGTGGCCTTGCAGGCCTCCTTGTGAACACTAATCTCTCTCCTGTCCTCTCCACCCTACCTTATCCCCCTCTTCCCCCATCCTGCAGGGTCGTCCGCTTCGGGAGCAGCAGGAACTGGCAGCTGCTGTCATTCAGCGCTGTTATAAGAGGTACAAACAGGTAGGCCGAGACACTCAGAAACAGTGTACACTTTTGAATGGTCTGTTATTAAAGGCTTTACAAAAATGCCTTCCTCTTTCTTCCTCAAGCTGACATGGATAGCCTTGAAGGTAACACTTCCTGCTTCATTTACAACTTTTACTGCTTTGAACTGAAAGTTTGTTAGTGGTGCTTCTTCATCATTATTACTATTGCCTATACTTAGGGCTATGGATTTGAACAAAACTTGCAGTGCTACAAAGATTAATGCTAGCTTAAATCATGCAGCTTGCTAAGAACTGATTAGTTATTTAGCTACTTTTCCAAGCATCCTGACTAATGAAACAGTAAAACAGGCAAAAAAATCCAGTCTTGCACTGAAGGAGGGACTCAATCCACGTCTTGAGACTTCTGAATTGAGCCAGTAAGCAAAAACCTAGCAATGACCTAGCTGAAAACAACTTAGCAACTGTCAGCCACTAACAAGGCATCTAAAGCCGTGTTTCCACCGCAGGAACTTTCCCAAAGGAACTAGGGACTTTGGGGTGGTACTCAGTGTGTTTCGACCGCAGGGATCAGGGTCTAAGTTCCAGAAGTTCCGAAGTTTAAAGATTTCCCCCTCAGAAAGTCCCTGCTCACAAGGTAGTACTTTTAGTACTAGTAGTAAGTTCAGGAACTTTCAGGGGTGGGACCTGGGCGCTGAACATGCTGATTAATGGAGTTTTAAAAATATGACAAATGGACCGACGACAAGGTTCAGGCTTTATTAAGCTTATATGCAGAGGACGAAATCCAGCGGGAACTAGAAAGACGCGTGTAGTGCTACGTCACCGGACAAATTCCTGGGACAAATTGTTCCAGGTAATTTCAGTAGGAACACGGCTTAATATAATGTTGATGATGAAGTTTGGGATATTTTGTTTTGCATTAGCCAAGTGGCTAATGGTATAGTTGGCTACAGATCTTTCTCTCTCTCTCATGTGACACAAGTTTCTTTCTCTGTCCTCTTGGCAGTATGCACTTTATAAGAAGATGACGCTGGCCGCCATCCTTATCCAGAGTAAATTCCGCAGCTACCACGAACAGAAGAAGTTCCAGCAGAGTCGCAGGGCAGCCGTGCTGATCCAGCAATATTACCGCAGCTACAAAGAGCTCGGCCGGCCGAACCCACGCAGCCGAGCCACTGCAGCTGCACTGGTGCAGCACAAACTCAGGTACAAAGCATTCGGTACAGGGCAAACCTAGTGGTTAAAAATCTATGGCCTTGTGTATAACAAAGGAACTTGGTGTAACAAACCCACACCGTTACTGGTGTGAGCACTTTGGCACCTCCAGTAGCTAAGTCATGAACTGAATAATGATTCAAAACTTCCCATCTTTATATTAATCTTGCATAATAAATTAAGGGCATTAAAATTGCTAGAGGTTTTGCATACATTTATTGAGTGTCATTTCACCCCAAGTTACTACTAAGGGACTGTTCCTCTAGTCTAAAGTGTACCGTCTTTTTGGATGAATAACTAAGTATGTCCCAGCACTTCAAATGTGACACACTGCCAAGTCAACTTGCTGAAGAATGGCAGCATTCAAAACCCTCCTGTTTACTTTAAGAGACAATCTGTTGTTGAAACAGCGCCAGTCAGACCCTAGGAAATTATTTACTTCACTAACAGTTTGAGTCCAAGTAGCATCGTTATTTTTGTATGCCATTTGTTGTTGCACAACCTGTTGATTTGATCCTTAATTGCTGATGTTTTCTGGGAGAGCAGCTTATTACTTTTTCTGTATACTTGGAGTTAAGGATTTGAACAAACTCCTAATCCTAAGTATTAGCGTGCACCTCCCATAGCAGAGATTTTTGTCCATGCATTTTTCTTCTAGAAATGTCTGGTTTTACTTGCCGGTGTGCATAATCACTCATGCTGATCATTTTGTTTTAGAAGCAGTTTACTGACCAAGAGACAAGACCAGGCTGCCAGAAAAATCATGCGGTTTCTGCTGCGGTGCCGTCACAGGTAGGCCAAACGCGAGAACTTCCACCAGGTGCATGGTGTTCCTACGGCCCTGATGTTCTTCTAGCTTGCACACAGCTCACACTACTTGCACCTTTTAGATGACTTAGTTTTTAATAGCCTGCCATTTAAAAAGGTAACAAGACTATTGCCAGGAGTCATAGGATAGCAACAGACAAACCTTGGTGTTTTCATGGCTCTATTAGAAAGCCCTGTTGTGTTTGGTCCCATTTCCCCAACCCAACCGTACCTCAGTGTGTACTAATAGCTGTCTGGTGTTGTTTTGCTGTTTATGCAAAGCCCCTTGATGGACCATAGACTATTCAAACGGGTGAGTGCAGCCTCAGTAAATCAGTTCGTACCCCTCGATTTCTCTTCTTTTATCTCCCTGTCTCTCCCTTTTCTTTCATCTAGTTCTCCGTTTTCTATGTCTATGTACCTTGATTTCGGACTCTACTGTTCCCTATGACTCTATCTGTCCTTTCTTTCCCTCTAATCTTTTATCTTGTTTTCTCTATTGCTTTATGCCTGCATGCATGACGGCTGACTGGAGCCCGAGTTGACTGAGCCTTATATGAGAGAGAGAGGACTATGGATCCAACTAACAAATAAATATAGTTGAAGCATTAATGGCAAAACTAACAAAGCACTCTCTCTCTCTCTCTCTCTCTCTGTCTCTTTTTCTCTAAGTCTCTCCTTCGATCCCTCTATCTTCCCAAAAGTCTCCTCCATCTCTCTTGTAATGAGGATGCTTATGACAACACTAAGGACTGCTGGGTAGTGCATTTGGCAATTGCATGATGCTAAAGATATGGAGGCCTTGCTTCTATCAGGGCATGCTTGAAATAACATCCCTTTCTCTATGGAAGAGGAAATGTCTTGAATGCCTGGCTGCCTGTTTTATACATCTCTTTCAGCTTTTATAAGCTTGATTTGGGGGCTGAGGGTGGGACGGGGTCAAACTGTGAGCTAAAGATGGGTTTAAAATGTCTTTAAAATGTTTGATACTGTAGAAGTTTAACATGATGACAAATATAAATATTTCATTAAGAATTTGATGTAATTTCTGTGATGTATTGTGCATGAATTGTAGAGTTATGTATTGTCACACTTTCTAGGATCCTATAAAATATTAGTGTTAAGATGGATGGTTTACTTTGGATTTAAAGGCCAACAATCTATTCCTAAGGTTTTTATTAATTTATAATAATAATAATAATGTGTTTGCTTTGTAATCTGATTGTAGACTGTTAAATGTAAAAAGTAGATATCAAAGAAAACAATTTTTCCCACAGATTTACAAAATGCCACGATTCTATTAAAAGACATTTGTTCTATACAGCAGCCAAAAAGTATCTGGACACTTAAATCACACTTAAAATGTGTGAATGTCATTGGATTAGATGCAAAAAAAAAAAAAAAATCAAACCAAGTATCATATGTGCTCAAATTCTGAACAAGAACTAGTTTTCAGGGCCATTTTTTCCTTGACTTTAAGAACTGTGGACATGTTCCACTAATGTTTGACAGATGTTCATTTTAAAGAGTATATCTGCTGTTTTATTATTTAAACCTTCTGTTCTGCTTGAAAAGTGTGCTTGTGATATCTTTCTTTAAAATAAATGACTATTGCTTTGATATTATTGTTATCTAATGCAACGACATTCAGACATTAAGTGTGCCTTAAGTGTCTAAATGCTTTTTTAAGCCGCTGCATCTGTGTCTTGTGTTCCTTGAGGATTTTTGTCATTAATAGCGGGGTGTACTTGTTGTTCTTTGCTGATTCCAGCGAGGATACACTAATGAAACTGGCAGGTGTATTGGCTATTGGTCTGTGATTCCTCTGAGGGCCCAGAATGCTTGTGAACTATCAGGCTAACTCTGCAATACTCTGTTTTTTTGGTCTATTTTCAGGGCGAAAGAATTGAGAAAGGCCAAGGAACATGAGAGCGCCGCAAAGAGCCCCGTCGCAATGTAACATCTCCGAGCGGACTCTTTCTCTTCCTCTTCATTGCGTTTTTACAAGAGACGAACAATTTATGAAAAAAGCAAAAATTATTCAAGAAGTGGAACACGGAAGATCATCGGAAATGCGACGGTCGAACTCTAGCAGCGTTGTGACTGATTCTGCTCCTGCATTGTGTGTTTTCTCGCTACGGATGAATTGAAATCAAGACTATTGGGGAAATATGACATTATCTTCATGGCATTTTTGCACTCTTCATAGTTTTTTTTTTTTTTTTTAGATTACAAAAAAGGAAAAAAATGAACGAAGACCAAGGAGCAAAGGCTTTTTATTCCGACGACGCTTGTAAAATATCACGCGACACGAACAGATAGAAGGCAACAAAAAAAAAACGTCATGCTGGAAGCTGCTTCAGATTACATTTTTATATTTTGAAAGGAAAAAAAAATACAACAATCAGTTTGGGAAAAAAAGAACAAAACCTAGAAAATGTAAACCAAAAAAAAAAGGCCTCATTTCAGTGACCATATGCATGCAGAGTATTTGAAATCTCCACGAATCTTTGTTTTTGCAAATGCTGTCCGTTCATTCAAAGGGAAGCCTTCATATGAATGTAGATGGGGTCAGGGCAAAAATGCTGGGTTTGAAATATCAGTGTCTTACCTTTGTCTTTATGGGGGTTAGGGGACTTCTGACAACAACTTGGGGAACTGAAGCAAAGCCCTCTGGGTTACCTGTTTCGTGTGCACTGTTTTCGACTTTCTTATGGGTCCTTTTCTTAATGTCATTTTTGCTGGCCTGACTTTGTGTGTCCCGTGTTTGTTGAATTGAATCTGGATACAGTGCATGTGTTTGAGCGAAACGCTCCTGCATGCTGACGTAAATGTTTTGTGTTTTATTTTCATTCATTCATATTGGTGATATTGTGGCACCATCAAACTAGCCCATATAAGCCCAGCCCTATGTTGCCTGTTTGTTTCCAAATATATTGTTATAAAGACCATTATTTTTATATAGTTCAGTTATTTATTTTATTTACATGATTGTTTTTTTGCCTTTAGCATTATTGCATTGGTTTTAAAACCTTAAAACCTTTTAAAAGGTTTTAAATAATCTCCGGACCTTTTTTAATGTGAATTGTACTATCAATTGTGCCACAGCGCCAGACGTATATTTGCAAAGGTTATCTTCCATTTGTGTGTGTGTGTGTGTGCGTGTGTGTTGTGATACGTTTCTTCATTGTTACTGTTTGTTGATTTCAAAGAGCTCCAGAAAGCCGCCACAAGCTTTCCCATGGAGTTTCACTGAACATTGCCTTGACTTCTTGACTTTTTGAAGGGTCCCTATACAGAAGCTTAAAAAAAATCCTTATTTTTGACTATTGAGTGGTCCCTGTACATATCGAAGATGGGTGAAGGAACATTGATAGCCAGAAACTTTTTCCGAAGAGGATTGTATTTAAGAATATATAGTATTTTATTCATAAATTGGATTATAACACATTAAGAGACGAACAAAAAAAAATCTATTGTATAGTTTTCTTTGAACACCCAAGATGTACGGTTGTATTGTATGTAAATATTGTAAATATTGGTTGCGAAGAAGGAGCCATGTGCATGAAACTTTAAGACATTGAACATAATGTAAAGATAAAATGTAGTGGCAATGGTCTGTAATACGATTTGAGCAACTTCACTATAAGACTTTGTTGGAAATGTTCTTTCACAGAACATTCTCTGAAGCATGACATGATTTCACGATAAAACCGTAGATATAGCGGAAGAGCCAAACAAATCCGTCAGACACAACTGGATCTTTCTTTTTCAGGGTTAGTGAGAATTACCACTGGTGACCAGTCAATCCAGTACTACAGGACATAAATAAGCTATTCCATTGAGAAGCAGATTATCACAGTATTGGAAGAACTAGTATTGAATGAACAAACTTCACTCACGCACCCAACAGTTACAGCTATGATACAGAGGATGAAATGTCTCCACGGTTTTTGTCTTGTATAACATGACTAGAAAGTGTTCTCACATTTTTTCATCTACTTTATCTCCACATGAACAATGGTATTGGATGGAGTTAGCAGGTGCAAAAGTAGGTCATGTAATTAAAAACGATATTGATTTGAGGGTTGTGAATGGTTATTTCAAGCAGGCGATTCCCACACACGTGCTTACATGCCACATTCGAACAGGAATCAAGTGAATAAGGATAAATATTGTGAATGTAGCTCAAAACACTGAATCTACAACTGCCATGTGTTCATATTACTCTGATTCATAGCTTTATTTTTAATTTCTTCATTTCTTGGGGGGCTGCTACCAACATTCAAAAACCCCATGGTTGAGTCACGCAAAATCATATCGATTTCGTTTGTACTTTTTTTGTTCTTTTATGCTCATGTCAGCTATATGGAATCAAGCGCCACATCGTTCACAAATTTCTCTGAAAAAGAAATTTGAGACTAATCGACCCCCTGAATTTCCAAAGCGATTTCAGCTGACGAGAGGCATCATTTTAACTTACACCAGCACATTTTGCCTGTTAAAAAAGGAAGGACGAGGAAAGAATGTGGTGCTTATCTGCTGAATTATAGTTGTATTTCAAGTCCCCATTGTTTTAGAAACATTTTCCTCATGATCTCAGAGACTCAATATCAGTATTATTATAGAAAGTGCCTAAACATTCAACCAATATCAGGAGTGTGTTCCTAAAGAAGTCGATATGAACCAATTGCTCTTTTTTTAATGGTATGCAACGCTACAGGCTGGTTTTACTGTCCAAACAGGAGCCCAGGTCTATTTCCTCCTCTCACACCCTTCTCACTCCTTATACATGGATGCAGAGTAAAGGCACCTGCCATTTTGTCCCCCTGTCATTCTCAGATTATGTGTCCAAAAAGCGACCCAGTAACACACTATGCATGCTTTCATTATTTCTCTCATTTTGTGTACTTTTCTTTCTCTTTTCCATGTCGGATCTAAACTGGGCCAGGAAAGTAGGACGTGCTCGGTGAAGTTGGCGCATTATAATTTCATCCGGAAACCATTGCTAGATTCAAGTCAGAGCACAACCGGCGAGTTGGTCCTTTATATTCATCCAACAATAAACTTCAGGAAATTCTAAGCGACAGTCAGAATTGACCAGGAAAAGCTGTTTATGGATCACCGGGTATATGTATCTCAGTAACTTTCTGTTTGGGTCATTCATCTTGGGGGACGGAAAAATCCGCCTCCCTTTTGTAGTTTTACTCAGGGTGCTAAAACAGGGAGAGGGTGTTTAGCATGGAGACTAGTTTAGATTAGATTAGGTTAAGTCTCCAGGTTCAGCTCAGAATCAACAGGAGAAACCACTGGGATTATGTACTTCCGTTTGTACGTTACTACAACGTTCACTTTGTTACAAACCACTGCTTTCAGAGACAGACTGTCACTCGGGTAACAGGATAGACCGTGTATGTTTATAGAGTTTTTAGACCATTTTTCCAAAACTGAGCAGGTATCATCGTTCGTGCAGGTATCATCGCTCATTTAGTATTACCATATCCCCATGGGATTGGGAATGCATGATAAGTATACCTCAGCGCCAAATACCTTCAGAATAAGGTGGGAGATCCCGTCCTCTTACGAAACAGCTCAGTACACGTGCATCCTACGTCTCGACCGGATCATGCTTTCTGTATTTTTGCATCAGATAAGAGAAATATGCACTTTGTACAGCTCACCATCCGAGTTTAATTCCCTCTCCGAGCCCTGGTACGTTATAAGCGTGTGCGTGTATGAAAACGGATGACCACGTGAGCACGCGTGAAGGTTTTAGCTGAGCGAGGGAAAACACTATTGGTGCAGTTGGAAGTTTGTACGATGTCCTAAATCCTCTCTTTGGAACTCCGGAAATGCAGGTTAGGCTTAAACTGAACCGAAAAACCACTCGATTATAAGCTTTTCACTTACAAGTACAGAGCAATAAACACTTTGTTTTTTAGCTGAGCTCTTTAGGTTGAAGGAATATGGATAAGTCAAACATTTAAAAGAAAAAAAAAAACAAAATTGGGACATGCTTAGTTCACTTCCTCTTATGCAATTACAGGTACACAGAGAGAGGTGTTCAGTGGTCTGTGGACATTGATTTCATATTTCCCAGCCCTAATGCACGTTTTCATCATTTTAAAATGAAGATAAGAAAAAAAAAAGATAAAATATGAGCCCATATTTCTTACAGGGCAGTGGGCTTTCAACACTCTGCATGTGAAGCTAGTATTAGACCTCTGTTTTCCCCTCTATCTCTCTCTCTTCCTCTTTCATACCTGCTTTGTGCCCTTCGTATCCTCCTCCTCTTCCTCCTCCAATGAGTTTCGCCTCATGTTCTGTTTTCTCTGCTGTCTCCCTCTTTCTGTCCTTCTTGTGAGTTTTATTTATTTACTTTGATTTTATTTTTTTATTTTTTTGTTTTGTAACTGTGCATGTGAGAGCATCACTGAATTGTTGGATATGTTTTAAAAAAAAATTAATAAATAAATATTCAGCTGCTGAAGCCATGCAAAACATTTTGAATTGCCCTTAAAATATGGAAAATGTTTTCTGAATGCTTTATATAATTTCTGCTGTAAAATAAAATCTTAAAAGAGAAATGTTGCTCATTCTGTCCTTTTTCTGCAACTTTTCTTTGTTTTTATGATGTAACTTTTATGAACCCCCTATGAAACAGCAGTTCACACAAACACAATCTCAGTTCCTCTCTCATCACTGCCATGATAAAAAGTGTTTACATCACTATACTTAATTTTACATTTATTAATAATAATTAATATTTTAATTATATATATATGTAATTAATATTTTAATTATATATATATATATATATATATATAATAGCAAATACTAGTAATATACTATATAGTATACTATAGTTTTTAATCTATACATTCATTTATATATTACATTACAACTATAATTAAATGTAGGTTTATTTCTATATTATAAATAATAGTAATATACTATACAGTGTACTGTGTTTTTATCTATATATTCATTTATATATTCATTAGTATTTTATGCAAATATTAATATGAAAAGTCACTTTCAACTTTTTTCTGGAATTTTTCTCTGTGCACGCGCGCACACACTCACGCGCTCACAGTAGTATCAGCGGGGCCTTCACACATCAAACATCAACTCAACAAACATGTAAGTAAAACTACACGAACATTTCTCGCACGAGCTCTGTGATTTTATATACTTATATATATGTAATATCGTGTTTTAGATATTCATGAATATCGGTGAATGTCACTCTTTCTGGGTGTATTTGTAATTGTTTTGTTGTGCTAATGGGTGTGAATGCGACTAAAGCAACAGGTTAGCTTAGCAGGTTAGCTCCCTGACTTTATATTCACTTTTATTCACTTTCGGTTTTTGATTACGTTTTAATTAAGTCTCTTTTAGTTGGAATTGGCGCAAATGACGCCAACACTGAACTTTATTGTTAATTAAAGAGTTTTAAAGAGTTTTTGACTGTTTGTATATCCGCTACGTGCTAACGGCTAACAGTTTTTTTTCTGACAAAGTTTTTTAAAAACTTGAAACATTAAACTTAGTCTTAATACAGACGTTTTACCATTATAATATCATATTTGGTTTGTCTTCGTTGTTTATAAATTATATAAATGTATTGTCTTTTGACTATTTAATGCGGATGCAATGCGCCGTTAGCAAGGTTGCGGCGGAAATGTATAGTTTTAATATAAAACTATTAATAAAATAACATTGTTAAATTAACCTCACCAAGAATGATAATTAATAATTTCAACAGCCTGATTGCAGTTCAGTTAATATGCTTTGATTGAATATTGTAGACTGGTATTTTTGGTGACGTACTATAAATAGTATATATAAACATCTTTATATAAGCGTTTATTAATTATAATAAATATATTAATATTTATTTAAAGATGTATTTTAACCTCTTGGTTGATTCAGGATTTTAACATGAGAATAATTCCCTTCTCTACATAATTTAAACATCCTAGTCTAGTTTTAATAAACTTTATTAAACTTTATATGACATTTAATAGGTCAATAGTAAATGTACATTAAATTAATCAGAAATGAAACTTTAATATGAACATAATATTAAAATGCACTTCAAGTATTGGTTTTGTTATGCTTTCTGATGTTGTGTATTGATTTATTAATGAACCTTAGTTTGTATAAAGTATTCACCATTTATCGCTTTATTGTACTAGTAAGGAAACTCATTATGTTTAGAGACCTGATCTTTATTTAGGTCACACTCATAGTGTTTGTCCTTTTCTGAATCACAGATAAAGATCAGTGCAGAAATGTAAACAGTCATCCAGTGGTTGAACTTCTCTCCAGGTTTTAGTCATGTTGCAATGATGCATGATGATGTTTAATGCTGGACATAGTTTACCGTTTTAGACAGAATCTTTTCATAAAATTATTTGGAAATGTAGTAGTTGAAGTGGAATAGTTTTCAGATTTGAGAGCTGAAAATGAAACAATAATCGTCTGTTTAATTACTAAAGTTTTATAGCATCAGCTCAAATGACGTCTATAAATAGCAGGGGTGTGTAATGATACATCGATATGGATTGATGCATCAATCAAATGAATAACGATATGATGTATCGATGCAACGCGTACATTTTTTTTTTCTTTATTCTATATTATTTAACAAAAAACTAAAGTGTATTTTTGTTCTGGATGACCCAGTTGGGATACAGGTTTTTTAGTTGCATTTGTGAGTTGATAGAAATATAACCGTTTTTTGTAAAATAATAATAATTTATATTGCAGGCTCCTGAATCTTATCAAATCGTAATCGTATCGCGGCATGTTTTGAGTTGTTGCAAATACCGTATTTTCGGTTAAGATAATTGATGTCCGATTGTATTGTATAAACATCGGATCTACACCCCTAATAAATAGAGATCAGCACTGCATAATTCACATTTAGAAAGCACCATGTATTGTGTCTTATACTAGAGAATCTCCTCAGTGAGATCTCTGCAACAGTCACATGATCTGGAGGAGGCTTACAGTACCTTTCACGTCTTGGTGTGGAATGTGTGTGTTTTTCTTCGCTCTATATTGAGTCCTGATGTTTCTCTTTCAGTCTCCTGTCGTCACTCTTTATCCTCGGCATTAGACAGGAGTTAAAGCCTGGCTTAAGGCTTTTCACACACACTTGTTTTTGCAAAACTTGTACCTTTAGGTGGACAACAGCTTGTGACTGCGGACATCTTTGTACCTTATTTACCCTCTAAAGGTTCATAGTAGTACTTTAAGGGTACTTATCACTACTCTAAAGTACTGAAATACACCTTTTAGAAGTTGACAAGGCATAAAGTTGTCCTTTTAAGTGTACTGCCCCAGTGACAAGCTGTTGTACCCCTAAAGGTACAAGTTTTGCACATTTTTTCAGACAGTGCATGACTGTGTGCTGTAGAGAGATGCAGGGTTTACCTTTACATGCGTCTCTCTGAATAAACTCTGGTTTACAGACACTTTGACAACAGGTTAAGTCATAATTGAGGGTTAATTGTGAGAAATTATGAGATTTTGATAAATAATAATGAGATGATGTTCAGACTTCCATTTTTGGGACTGCTGTAAAAATTTTGTTCATAAATTTTCATTATGAACTGGTTCACAGTGTGTTTTCAGATGTTTACAGAGCGCTTGACGCATCTAAATCCATCATAATGTTCCTTTAATAAACTCGTTTGAGCTTGTTGAGTGTGTTATCCACCTTATTCCTGACGAGTCTACTGCGTTTTGAATTATGGGTGGCACTTCCGGTTTGGAAGTGATTGTATGATTTCAATTCATAAAGTTGCCCTACAAATAAAGCTTATCTGTCAGTTTGACTGAATGAGCTGTCAATTTCCTTCATGTTTTATTTTCAGACATCATGAGAATAATGTAAAGCTTGGTATTTTAACATGACACGTTATCACAAAAATATCTATAACAAGCTCTTTTCAGTCGTTGCATTCTTTTCCTCATGATTATTTTCTTTTTTCTTTTGCATTCCGCTGTAATAGAATGAAAAATCTCCTGATTTAATTTACGATATATCCCATTAATAATTCACTGGAATACACAAAGAATCTCTCGTTTTACTCCTCAAAACCTCACGTCTCTTTCCAGGTTTGTTTTCACAGGTAAATACAATTTATTATCTGTCAAAATGACGGAAATCACTTTGAAATTGTATATTGCACAATTTTTGATTAAGGCAATGTATGTTACATAATACAGATATGTATTACTACAGTGATATTCAACCCGTCCATTATTGCTGTGGATAGAATCGCACTTTTGGGGTTATTAATGGTCTGTTAAAAGTACCTTCTTGATGTTTTTACACTTCTAAATGTCCTTTTAATGTTCGATGGTTAAAGGGCGAGTAGAATAATGTCATCTCATTATACCTAGAAAAAAACATATTATTGCATTCATAGAGCGAGCCTTTCACTGATTGTTTACATCTTAACGGAAGTTAAACCCATAATTCGCGGAAAGCATCATGGGGCGTAGGATTAAGGTGGATACCTCCTGTTTTCGGTTTTAGTCAAATGCTTCTTCATTGTTCCTGTTACGTGGTTTCACACACCACTTTGAATTTATGAACTCAACTGTACTTCCTCTTGTAAAATCCTCTGTATGATATGTTTGTCTGAAAACAGCACTTTAGGCTTTTTTATCTTTGTTTACGTGTATTTAGTGTAGTTTTAACAGCTCTCCCTGTTAAATCAAACCTGCAATTACTCCGTTTATGTAGTCAATCAGCCTCTAGGTGGCAGTAGAATATCACATGCTGTTTGTCACACTGGATTTCTATTAGAATGACATAACAGGACATTTATGTGCTTAACAGATGCTTTCTCACAGCTCAAATCACATTAGTGGCAGTAATGAATACATTATGCTAGGCTTATTTCACTTAAAAAAAAAATTAATACTGACTGCTAAAGTAGATGTTCCATTTTTTTGCCTGGACTTTTCCAGCTGTCCTGACAAACCTTTTTTTCTTTTAATGTAATGTAAGACCTTCTCCTCTCTCTGTGTCAGGTCCGCCCCGGGTGCAGATGGCTCTGGTTCTGCAGGGAGTAACCGCAGGCTGCAGCAGACGCAGGCACAGGTGGATGAGGTAAGAGGGCACACCTGACACCGTTTCCCAGTGTTCTTCATGGATGGCTAGAAATAGTCCGCTTAATTTCCGTCTCTTAGTGTGATGTGATGATCTCAGGGATGGTTCCTTTGTGATGTGAACAGTTACTGTCATTAGTTGTCCTGGAATTATGTAACAGCATGTACAATCACTAAAATGTTCGTTGAATATTTAATTGGACTTTGAGACTCCACCCTGTGCAGACATGACTACAATATTACAATTATATACAATGCAAGTTTGTACTCTTCTGTTTTTAGGTGCCAAGATTGAATATGTACTCAATTGTGTATTGTATGAAATTTATAATGTTATTGACATTCAACATCAGAGTCTGATGCCCCTCCCGCTCCACTATGTCATTAAAGCTGTGACAGTTGAGTGCATGAAGCGTCCAACATTCCACACTTCATTTTTTCAGTTAATTAAGTGCATCATCAAGTGCACTTTTTCTTTTGGGAATTTTTTTCTTTTGGGAATTAGGATGTTAATTTTATACTCTTGACTATAATCATACCATTATATGGAGCCCCTAAAGGGACATGGTGAAGGAAAAAACATTGGGGGATTGGGGGGTATGAGAGGACAGTCTTTGGAATGAAATCATGAGAATCATGCCTTCTCAGTTGTCCAATAAAAAAAAAACTCCTACTGGCTTCGCACACACATCACGCCTCCAAAGAGTGAATGCACGACTGAAGAGAGTCATCATCCGCTGGGTCTGCCCCCATGCCTTAACGCAAGAATCTCGTAAAGTAGCATTATAATAACCTCAATTTAATTGCTGTAAGTATCAATAAGTGAAGCTTGGGACTATTAATTAGCCTGACATGGCTGACTTGTTTTGATTTAACGTTGTTTGTAAACGTTATTTCCACCAAATCAAACATACTTTTACAACTTGTATAACACCTACTAACATTACCATTTTGCCATTATATTCACTCAGTTTGCTGGCGAAGTTTATGTAATCTGCGCAGATTTAGCGCACATACTCAACTCATGATTCAATATGAATCTTAAATATGGCCAAATTGAGCAGCACCTGCACATTCCTGGCTTACTTCAACACAACCGTCACCAAGCAACAGATAAAGGTGCGCTGGTTTGTTTGCTTTGAAGGGAATAGCGCAGACCCAAGAAACATAATAATGTGGGGGTAACAAACCCTAGTGTAAAAAAGAAATAAAAATACCTAGAATTTTTAGCAGACCCTGGCCAGATATAAACACTGATGTTGTGGCAGCAATTAAAATGAGTAAATGACCTTTGAAGCTTTAAATAAAGATTCTATTTCATTGTTATGCCAGTAGGTGGCGACCAGTGACTGTTAAAATGTATTTGATAGAGATTGGTTAAAACTCTGGACAAAAGAAGTCATTTATTAATTTCAAACTATTTTTTACATAATGAATGCATTTAAAATAACAAATATTTTTAATAGACCCATTTGTAACATTTTAGACATTTATAACATTAACTAGAACATTTTGTCAGAACCTCAACCTTAACAACCTTATTTTGTTTAGTTGTCTATTGTTTTGTTTTCAGAATTGTGGGAGAACAGTGATCTGGGGGTTTTTTTGTTGTTGTTTTTTTAATCCAGATTATCCAGAATCATAAGTTAATCTTAAAAGAATATATATTTGGCATCTAACTTCTATCGTCTAACTTAAACCATTAGCACTGTTTCTAATACTAAAATGTACAATCTTAAAGACTAGGATGAAGTCTTTATGCACATTAACAAGGCTTTTGGGACAGTCATAATGCATCTTTGTCACCCCTGATGTGTTTGATTCCCTGAAAAAAACAAATGAGATAGGAGGAAAAATTATTTGTCAATGCTTTTGCATTCTCTCAAAAATGTTTTGTGTTCCCTCGAGAAACTTTGTGTTCGCTCACAAAGATTCACAAATATTTTTTTTCATCACCATGTCCCTTTAGGTGCTCTGTACCATTCAAATCCATAAGAAGACCAAAATCCATATTTAAATTTAGTGCAATTAGTGGTTTGTTCAAATAAATATGGTTTACTTGTCTCTGCCTCTGGAAGGTACTCTGCTTTGCTTCCATATATTTATATCTATATTATTGTATATAAATTTATATTATAAATAAATTATCTATATAAATTATTTATTTAAATAAAAAAATGTATGTATATACTACCTTTCCACAATTTGGGGTCAGAATTTTTTTTTTTTTAAGAAATTAATACTTTTATTCAGCAAGGTTGCATTAAACTGACTATATATATATATATATATATATATATACACACACACACACAGTCAAACCAAAAATTATTCAGACATTTTTGATATATTTTACTAGTGGGTGCAGGACACTATAGTTCATTTATATAAGTGAGGATAGCAAAATAAAGTAAACTGTGACATATTATACCCAAAAAATTCTTCATACAGTGGACTACCAGTAAAATTGATAAAAATTTGGAACCAAAAGTTATTCAGACACTTTGACCTGACCATGTTTTGCTTAAGTGTTATCTGACATAATTAAGACGATTTTTTTCTGACAGTTCAACTCTGAGATCTTGTCATATTTTTTTTTTTATTCAAAATATTTTTATTTTCTTAAACTATAGTGAATAAACTGTAATAATAAATGAAATGTTCAAGGTGTCACAAATTTTGGTTTGACTATCTATCTATCTATACATATATATATATATATATATATATATATATATATATATATATATATATATATATATATAATGGACAGAGAGAGAGATGGAGAGAGAATTTCAAAATTAGATTTAAGGTACGTTATGTGACATTTAAATGATACAGAAGTGGATCATTTCACTCTGTGGATCTCTCTTTTTTTTTTTTCTGTGTGACTACTCCCTGAAGAGCACGGTGTAATCCATCAGCAGTATTTCCACTTCTCTTCTGCAGCTCACTGCAGTCATACTCATGATTTCTGTTCGAGGAAGTTCATATCGGGACATATGCAGGTCTCCGTGCACTTAACAACTGTTGACCTCTCCTCTCATGCTTCTTCGTTCCATCTGGGGCGAGCTCATAGGCTGCCGGCCGGTTATGTAACGCCCCGTCACTATGGTTATGCAAGCGAAACATGGATCTGCACACGCTGGCCCCCCTCCCACACTGATCTCTCTTAAAGGGGCGGAGCTACCTCATCCTGCAACAGGGTTTGTGGAGCACTAGAGCATGTATGAGGAGGCTGAGATGTTTGTGTGCCATTTCCATTGACTGTTATGTAATTCTGTTACAACAGGGGGTTTTTATGCTTTCCATTTCTTCTGCTGAAGATGTAAGAATTGTTCGGACCGAATATGAGCAAGAGGATATGATGTCATGCTCTAGGGCTTCTGATAAATAATAAATCACAAACAGATAATAGTAAACTCAAAACATACCTTTTACTCTATTATGAGTGTTTCAAAGTGTAACCATGAATTTAGTTTTAAACAATGTAGTAAATCAAACGAAAATGCTGTTCATCCCAATAGGAAAATAGATAGAATCTCATCAAGTCAAGAGTTTATATACTGTCTCTTCAAGCACAGTCATACTTTTAAAGTGTTTCATTCTGATGAGCATTTATATGGAAAGAAACAATAGTAGAAAAATTACCCTCCAGACAAGATGAGTCATCACTGTTACTGCTCCATTTTCCAGGAAGCAAATATTAAATGCAGAAGTTAATGTTGTCAGTTTTTATGAGTATACTATTTTGTGCGTGTGTGTATAGCAAAGTGATGGCAAAGATAACTCTCTGTCTGTTAAGACTGGTTTCCCAAATGTTGGATAATCCTGAGAAAATGACCTTGACCTAGTTGGACAAAAAACAATGTGCATTTAGTTTTCAGTCCTGATATTTTTTTCCTAACCAGCAACACATTGTGCTACGTATCTCCGCCTACAATGAAATCTCATTAGTCTGAAATCCTGCGCTATATGTTTTAAACATTAAATATGTTTTGGCTAGGGATGGGTATCGAGAACCATTTCCAAGAACCGGTGATTCGATACGTGCATTTCGATTCCGCTTATCGGTGTGTGCATTTTATTGTGATTTAAAACATTCAAGCGCAAACGACTCGCGCGCTGTTTTCTGTGCTGCACACACTCACAGAAAAAAGTGATTTTAATGTGATTTTAAACCTATACTGTTACATATGCGTGCAGCACAGAAAACGAGTTGTCTCGCGCTTGAATGGATCAGTGTAGCTCTTAAAGTGACTAATATTCCTGCTGCCGTCTCTAAAATAACACTAATCAAACAACAAAAGACAAAGAGAAAATTCACTCGATCTTGACTGAATAACTTTTGTAACTATATTTGTAATGTAAATTTTATTTATAAAGTGCAGTGTTATTTTACATTTGATTAGTTTCTGAACCTGAATACCTGAAAATCATAAAACAGTTTATTTCAATCGTATGTTTGTTCAGTTGTTTTTATTTGTTGTGATTGCTAATTTTTTATTTGTTCTTTTGTCAATTACTGAGTGTTTACTTGTCTTTTTTATTAGTTAGGCAAAAGTTTCTTGTGTAAGTATTTTTAGCCTATTGATTTTTGTTCATAATATTCAGCTACAATGAAATGTTTTGCAATAAGACTTAAAATGTGAATAATATCTAAGGTTTTTTTTTTTTACCTTATTGGAATCGAAATTAGGAATCAATAAGAATCTGAATCGATAAGCAGAATCGGAATCGTTAAAATTCAAACGATACCCAACTCTATTCCTTACCACTATTTTTGTATTAGTTGTTTAATCATTTTAATGGAACCGGAACCGAAGAATTTCTAACGATTCACAACCCTAGTTGGCTGTGGTTTTGTTTTGTTTTGTTTTTTTGTATCCTGCAGCATTTTTGCTTTCAGTGTGGACAGACAAATGTCACTGTAAACTTCTCATTCTGTCTGGTTAAGACGCTGTGTTTCTTTCAGTGCTGTTAGTGTGAAACGCTGACAAATAAAGTACATGCTCCTGTTGCCTCTCTGGTTGTAACAAGTCTCCAACCATCCTGCCAAAAGTCTGGCATCATTAAATTGATTAATAAACCTCCTCTGGTGTTCAGACAGCTGTTTGTGTACACGCATGGCAAGATTCCTTGACCTTGATTGCTTTTCCAGCCCGTAGCATCACTTTTGCAGAGTTTTCCTAAGAATCAATCCTCTAACAGCACTCTCCCTCCTCCAGGTGGTGGACATCATGAGGGTGAATGTCGATAAGGTCCTGGAACGAGACCAGAAGCTCTCTGACCTGGACGATCGTGCCGATGCCCTGCAGGCCGGTGCTTCCCAGTTTGAGACGAGCGCCGCCAAACTCAAGAGGAAGTACTGGTGGAAGAACTGCAAGGTAAAATGGAGAGACAAGAGTTTAGAGTTCAAATCATATACTGATTCCTTTTCGATCTACGATGGCGCCGCGCATGGCAGCCACGGTGCTTAGCTCTCCAGTGTTTGTACTGTTTTTGTTAGTTTTTCCTGTTTTTTGTTTTTCAAATACAATCAGTTTTACCAGGGATGAACTGCTGAACATTCGGCAGTACACACCACAAAATCTTTTACCGGATTTCGATTATTCAGACGTTTTGTTGAATGTTGTAGTCGGTGGAGCGGCAGCGCTGTTTAGACGCTTCAGGACGCGCAGACGGGGGAAGCGCGCCGGCGCCCTCGTGAAGCTCAGACAGCGCGGATTAAGAACGCCGCTGCCTAGCATCCATCTGGCGAATCTCCGCTCTCTACCCAACAAAACGGACGAACTCCTTCTGCTCTCCCGGACAAATAAGGATTTTTCAAACTCGGCTGCTCTGTGCTTCACAGAAACCTGGCTGAACGACGCCATTCCGGACAGCGTGTTAAGTCTGCCGGGCTTTCAGCTGTTCAGATCAGATCGCGACGCAGAATCAACGGGGAAATCGTGCGGCGGCGGGACGTGCTTTTACATCAACGAAAGGTGGTGTTCAGATGTAACTGTGTTAAGGAAGATGTGCTGTCCCGATCTTGAAACACTCTTCATTAACTGCAAACCGTTCTATTCGCCGCGGGAATTTTGCTCGTTCATTCTGGTGAGTGTCTACATTCCTCCGCAAGCGCACGTGAGCTCGGCTTTACAGATACTCGCTGATATGATCACAGAGAGTGAGCAACAACACCCGGACTCTGTTTTAATCATTCTCGGGGACTTTAATAAAGCGATTCTCTCACGTGAACTTCCAAAATACAGACAGCATGTTACTTGTCCCACCAGAGACAGTAATACACTGGATCACTGTTACACAGCAATAAAGGATGCATATCACTCTGTCCCACGGGCAGCTTTGGGGCTCTCTGATCACTGTTTAGTTCATCTCATACCGACCTACAGGCAGAAACTGAAATCAGCTAAACCTGTAGCAAAGACTGTAAAGAGATGGACCACCGAAACAGAGCGGGCTTTACAAGCCTGTTTCGAATAAAACTCTGAACGAGTTTTATTGCAGGTTTGAAAAATCACCATTCACACCTCCTGTAACCCCCGTCTCCCCCACACCTACAATTCAGTTCAGTGAAGATGTCGTGCGCCAGGTCTTCAGAAAGAACAAGAGAAGAAAGGCACCAGGCCCAGACAGCGTTTCACCAGCCTGTCTGAAAACCTGCGCTGACCAGCTGGCCCCCATCTTCACACAGATCTTCAACAGATCACTGGAGCTGTACGAAGTCCCCTCATGCTTCAAACGCTCCACCATCATCCCCATCCCAAAGAAACCCAAAATTACTGGACTTAATGACTACAGACCTGTGGCTCTAACGTCTGTGGCCATGAAATCATTTGAAAGACTGGTTTTGGCTTATCTGAAGGACATCACTGGACCCTTACTGGACCCCCTGCAGTTTGCTTATCGAGCAAACAGGTCTGTGAATGATGCAGTCAATATGGGACTGCATTATGTTCTGCAGCATCTGGACAGACCAGGGACTTATGTGAGGATCCTGTTTGTGGACTTCAGCTCTGCTTTTAACACCATCATCCCATCACTCCTCCAGCCCAAATTAACTCAGCTCTCCGTGCCCACCTCTGTCTGTCAGTGGATCACCAGCTTCCTGACAGACAGGCAGCAGCTAGTATATTTGTATATTATTCTTATTCTTTTTGTTATCTGTGTCCTGTCTTGTCGCTGTCACTCTGTTGCACTGTGGAGCTTCTGTCACTAAAACAAATTCCTAGTATGTGTAAACATACCTGGCAATAAAGCTCTTTCTGATTCTGATTCTGATATACTCATTTAGTTTAAATGCATTTTATAATAAATATTAAGGCTTTAGAGATGATTGGAAGTTTTCCAACAAATTTGCTCCCAGTTCTTCTTTGTGCATCTGTAATGAATGTCTATTAATAATAATAAATAATATATAATATAAAAATAAATATTAAATATTAGAGATGCACTTTTATACCTTTTAAATTAATGATCATTTCATTATAATTAATAATTAATCATTTTTAATTATTATATTTTGAAAAAAATTCAAATAAAAACTTTATTC
The DNA here is from genome assembly GCA_039654765.1 of Mylopharyngodon piceus. Classification (NCBI taxonomy): domain Eukaryota; kingdom Metazoa; phylum Chordata; class Actinopteri; order Cypriniformes; family Xenocyprididae; genus Mylopharyngodon; species Mylopharyngodon piceus. The sequence goes on along the minus strand of CM077452.1, from coordinate 2,213,074 downwards.
TCTCCATTTCATCAACTTGTTTCAGAGTAACTGGTATCAGTTATAAACAAACATGTTACTCAAAATATTATTAACACATTAACTAAATTCTGAAGATTAAATGAATATTTCTTAACTTTCTGAATGTTATTAATTCATATATTTACTATTAATATTGAAAATAATGTATATTAAATAACCGGATAAGTGACCTGAAAGCACCATTGTGGGCAACAAATGACAATGTATACTTGTTTGCTGTTTTTGCAGATGTGGGCCATTTTGATAGCCGTGGTTGTGATCATCATTATCATCATTGTTAGTGAGTATCACTGTATTTACAGGCTCTTTCACTCCAACTGATCGTGAGTCATCGGCCATGTGATTTAAGTGTTTGTGCTTATTAAATGTGTAGTAATGAAAGTATACTGTCTATTTTAAACTAATTTAATCCCTGCTCTTTTCCTCTTTCAGTCTGGACGCAGTCATCATAATGACGCAATACAGAGAAGAAAACTGGTTATGATTGGAGGAGAAGATTAGGATATGAAGGAGTATCAACTTCAGAAAGAAGAAAGAGAGGGGGAATGAATGAATGAATGCTCTTCCAATGAGTTCTAACCTGCTGATTTTCAAAAGCATATCTTGTAAACTATCCTCAATTGGGTTTTTTTTTTTTTTTCTTCTTCTTTTAGGTTTTGTTTTTAATGAATAGGATTTGAATAAGTTCCAAAATGCCTAACGATTTCCAAATATATCTAACACACTCCTCTGTGCAAACCACAGAACGATGACTGACTCTAGATGGTGTACAAGTTACAATATGATCCAAAACCACAAAAGTCCTACTTTCATTTGGAGGCCAAAACGTGTTGACCAAAAACCAGGCAAAACTCTTGTTGTGAAAGCCATTTGCCAACATCTGATCTCATTGATGAATCCCTCATGGACTGTTTTAGTGGACGGCCGTAATCAGACACTTAGTTTTGGCCGTGTCAGAGTCTTTCTGTGCCAACAAGACATAAGAGCCTTTCCTGAACAACCACAGATGTGCCATCAGTGCCTGTAGACAAACTCCACTGCCATCCTGTAACAACAGAGAACTTCACTCTGATTTTACTCAGAATATCTGCACAAAAATGTTATATATAAGTTTGAGATATTATTGAATGATTAAAGTGATTATTCACTAATAATTTAACTGCATTTATATTGCCTTATGTAGAAGTAGTTTACTAAGAAATATCTTTGCTTAATCAGATTTCAGTAGTATTGATTTTTGGTGTTTTCTTCACCTCTTGCTCATGGTGCCAAAACATTTTATGTTTGTTTATCTGAGCTTTTTTTTTGTATGTATCTCTTTGTATGTCTCACGTGTGTATAAATTGTAAACCAGTGCAATTCTATACTGTGGCCTTACAAACTTAAGTGTATTGAATTGCCCACGTTGGCTCAATAAAACACGGATTTAACATCCTTTAGTACTCACCTGAAGCCTTAATTCAGTTTATGTCGGCATGAAAATTGCTTTTACTCAAAGGTTGCATGGATTAGTTTAAAGTAGATGCTACAAATCAATTTTATTTCAAATACTGTATTCAAACTTAGTGTTCATCAAGGAGAAGAGATGTTCTGATGTACTCATCCTCCTGCTGTTATGCAACTGGACCGTCCACTACTGCATTTGTGCTGGTTCGTTCATCATCGGAATACATATTTACATATTTTTGATAAAATCTAAGAGTTTTTTTGTTTGTTTTTTTATCTCCCATAGAAAGCAACGAAATTACCACATTCAAGGTCCTGAGAAACAGTAAAGACATTGTTAAAATAGTCAAAGTGACTACAGTGGTTCAACCTTAATGTTAAAGCGACCAGAATACTTTTTGTGTACAAAAACACAACAAAAATAATGATTTTATTTAGTATTGGCCGGCTCCTGGATCAGCATCACACGCATGCTTCGTGCTGCTCACGTGAACAGCGTCGGCCAATAATGAGCCGGCGTTCGGACGTAAACACGGAAGCGCTGCACTGTGGTCAAATGCGTAGGAGACTGACAGGGAAGAGGAAAACATGTTGAATAAAGTCGTTATTTATGTTTTGTTTTTGCTCACAAAAAGTATTCTCGTCGCTTTATAACATTAAGGTTGAACCACTGTAGTCACGTTTACTATTTTAACTTTAATACTTCTTCTTTGAATGTGGTAATTTCGTTGCTTTCAATTGTAGATTAAAAAAAAAAAAAAAAAACCTAGGATTTCATTAAAAATATCTAAATTTGTGTTCCGAAGATGAACGAAGGTTTTTGCGGGTGTGGAACGACACGAGGGTAAATAATTAATGACAGAAATTTCATTTTTGGGTGAACTAACCCTTAAAATCCAGTTTGCAGTCTTCATTTAAGGTAAAGGTGCACATCATGTACCTGTGGAATAGCATTCATCTCTCAAGACAACATAGTCTGAGGGGTTTCTACAGAAAGCTGTTTCTTGGCCATTTTTGAAACCAAAATTGAATTTTGGATATAAAAGTGTACTCAATATAAGCAACTGCAAAAAGACACTGTTGTCTTTGTGATTGTGATTTCCACACGTTTCTAAGTCCCTCATCTATCTCATATCTATATGCTTGTTAATAAAAACTCGACAACCTAAACCTAATTTCCTTACTGCCTCTTTCAACAGGCAATAATTCAGATCCTAAAAGTCTTTTAACTGCTTGACTGCGCGCGCAAAATGAAATGTCCACTAGGTGCATTACGAATAAACCGCAAGCGCATTAATATATGAAAATAGTTATAAATATTAATATTAATAACGCATATAGAAGTATACCTGGCCTTTAACAGCAGGCATGAAAGTAGACTAGGCGCTATCTGATCTATTTTCTTGCCAGTTCCCAGCCCGTGGCGTAACGTATGGCATCACGCCCCAATGCAGTTTTTTAACAAAAGTAAAGGCCCAAAAATCATAATCGCACATGTACAGTGTATGACACAATTGAACCCAGGAGGGGCGGTGTTATAACGGTTCGTTACTACGCGAGATCTCCACCGCCACGCCATTGTTTTCATCTGTTGTATAACATGGTAATACACGTGAGTCCAACCGCATCCTCGGCTAGGCTGACGTCATGTCCACGCCCCTCGACCAATCGTAGGGAAACGCTCCCTCCAATGGGAGTCTAGTAGGCGTGGCTCCGGGCGGCCAAATTCACGTGGGTGATGTGTTGCTTTCCGGAGGAGTAATGGAGGGACGCACGACAAACTGGAGCAAGTGAAAATTGAAATAAACATCAAGTAAGTGTTTTTTTTTTTTTTTTTTACTGATCTCAATTGCAAGAATGAGATTTAGAGATATAACAGTGCTGTGATGTTCAAGAGAGTTTAATAAGACAAGAAACGCAGCATTCAAGTCTTCTACTATTATCTTCTACGTATATCACATTATAATTACATTATTAATGAACTATATCATACAATCATCAGCACTCACTTCTGATACATTAAATACGTAATAACCTGTTTGTGTTTTTTCGTGAAACATCACGTTGGCTAATGCATGTTGCTGTGCGCATGCGCACTGCGCATCCGCCTTGTTAGGCTATATAGCTACTAAATTGTATGACTTGTCTCATTTAAATGCTTATGTTTTTGTGATGTTGGTGGGTGTGTGAGAGATGTACGGCTCAGGTTGAAGGTTTTAGCGGAATATCTTTCTCTCTGCAGACTCGTGGCCGTGCATGTGCGTGGCGGAGGCGCGCATTAGTATAACAAAGTAACATTTTATGTATTGCTTTCGTTACGTGAGTTATGAATGTGGGACCTATGGAGGATGCTTGTTCTTCCAGTGCATCCCAAAGGATGTTTGGATAGGCCACGAGTGATGGTGGGGAAATCAGAGGTCTGTAGTTGCCTTGTATCTTAAATGATGTACATTTTCATGAGCTGTCATAAGCGTTTTATTTCTTTAAGTGATTCATAAGAACTTGAGAGCTTTATGAATGAGCCAACAAAGTGTTTTATTAGTGAACATTTAATGTTTATTGTGAATAAATAACCTATTTCAGCATAAGGTGCAGTAAGGTTCATGTTATCAATCAGGGTTTCACAGTCATGGAAATGTGCATTCAGCTGTTATGGATTTATCAATGGATGATGCCTATTATTAGAAAGCAGTGAAGCAGATATAGGACAGCTTTTGCAACAAATATTTTGTGCAATATTTACTGCAATTTTATATTTAGTGAAAAGTGTTGTAATCGGCCAATGCTGATAGTCTCAAAATAGCCAAATTTCAGCAGACATTAAGTCTATTCCTACTGGAAAAATCAGGCAGTTTTGAAATGTAAAATCTGGAAAAGCCATGGAAACTTCTATAATAATTGTAGTAATTGTAATCGTAGTTTTACTCTTTTATCAGCTAGATATTGCTGTTTATACATGCTTGTGTAGAGTAAAACCTTACTGCAAACCATAAGTTGTCTGTTGAGGGCATTTGTACACTAATTATAAAATTTTAGAGGTGTGTTTAGTTATTTTTTGATGGTAAAATACTTTCTCTAGTAGTGTCCAAACTATAAGCCATTCATTGGATGATTTCACTGAAAAAAATACATAAATCCCCTCTATAAATATTGAGTCTTTAAGGTAGTTTTAGCATCTCAAACAGCCCAAAATCGCAACACTGACTCAACCAGTGATGTGAGTTTGGAGCATATCTGGGAAACCTGTTCAAAAACCTGTCTTTATTATTCTAGTGTTGCAGGAATGACACACTTCAGCTTTAAATCTTCTAATCTGTCTATTTGTCTGTCTACTCCTTTTTGAGGTTCCAGTGTTAATTGCCATACAGTTGATTCACTTTGTCTGTTCTGTGGAACCTGAGGACACATATTGGTTTATCTTAGTTTATTATGTAAAAAAAGTAGTAAAGTCAATAACTTGTAAAGATACATGTAGCACTTTATGGTTCACAGTAATATGCAGTATCCATAAAGATTATCACCTGTTGCAAAAGATCCATTACCGCTTTTTTACTGTAAAGATATATGTGCATAAATGCAAATGATAAAGAAATGTATGTGTATACGTGTCCAGTATTACATAATCACACATGTGATCATGTTCATATTTACTAAAAGCATCAACTGCTTCCTTGTTCTTTCTCTTTGAGTTTCATGTTTTAGTTTATTCTAAATGTCCCAAAAAGCAGGTTTAGACATTTTTATACAGTTTATTATAGACATATTTCAGCAATTCACTGTCATTGTTGGCCATTTTTACTTCGCCTGCAGCTGTGTGTCTTAAAATAAGCGGAGAGGTCGGTCTATTTAATACTCTATCTAAGTGTATTTTGTTTTGTTTTTTTGGTTTTTTTCCAACACAAGTTTTAAAACCTGACCTAGTTCTACTCTGACACAGCCTATTTTGAGAATGGCTGCGTCAGAGTCGCTGCACAAACGGCAGCAGTCATTACACAGACGGGTCATGACTCTAAAATACAGAAAGTGAGACGTCAGAACCGTGTGCCGTAAATTCGGTTAGCCAAGTAACGCATTGAATTAAATGTAGACAAGCTGAAATAGTATTTTATTCATTAATCTTTGTTTTACTGACAACTTCGAAAAATAATTTTTGCAGTGCAGACAAGAGTAAAATTACAAATTTGATGTAAATGTTCTGGCCTGGTATTTAGTGGTGTTTGCTAAATCAGAACTAAGAACAAACCACTAAACCTAAGATGTAAAGCCTGATGCATACTTATAAGTAATCAGACTTAAAGACTTAAATCAGATATAGCAACACTCTGGCAACCTCCTATATGGTAACTGCATCATGCTGATGTGTTTTGCATGAGACACCTCTCACATTTTATGCATAAAATATAAAAATTCAAAGGTTACTGTGAGGCACTTTGGACAATCCAGTTGAAGTATATAAAAATGTTTATTGTTGGACTAATCCTAACTGTTAGGACCGAGTGTGTAAGCGATACCAAAGACTATAGAATAACAAATTATATAAGTCTTAAAGGGACTTTGGCGATACTCATATGCACACATAAGCGTCCTGAATATAGTCAGACGGTTGTATAAGATGCGTTATGAATCTTTCGGTCTGTGGATGACACCCTCAGGCTGTTCTGTTGTTTTTGAGCGTGAAAGCTGATATGACACCCAGCCATCTTGTGCTGCATGTGCAAAACAACATTTCATGTTCATAATATGATAATGCCAAATTTATCAGTTAATGAGATGTAATGTGTTGAAATCAACAAGTTATTTTCTTGACTATTTTCTCCTAGACAGTGTAGGCAGAGACTAAATGAACCTCACGCCATATACATCCAGAGCTCTGAAAAGCATAATGCGTCATATTGATGTACCATGGCCAAATTATATTTAAAATATATCCTAAATATACATTGTAAACAGCACGGTTCAAGAAAACATTTTCCATATTGAAAATGAAATGTTAAGAGCTTCAAATGCTCAAATACATTTCCACTCTTAAAATGCATTTTGGGTAAATCTAAATTTGTATTTTTTTATACATATTTTGAACAATGTAAATTTCTTTAGATTAAAATCTATTATTTAAAATATGCAAAAAAAAATACACATGTAAATACACGTGTGTGTGTGTGTCTATATATATATATATATATATATATATATATATATATAGTAATTAGTTTTTTTTTATTTACAAATTTAAAAAAAAAAATATATATATATATATAAGTGTGTGTGTGTGTGTGTGTATGTATTACCCCTGTACCAGGGTATCACCAAAGTACTTTTTCATGGGTTTGATATTTATCCGTGTTTCTCTTGCAGTTCTTTCAATGAAAGACTCTACGTAACCACCAATTATCCTAGTGAAACGTCATCATTGTCATGGATTTCTCTGTATAAACCATCATTGTTAATGTGGACAAAAGCAGCGGAGCATCTAGATTCTGTGTCAGAGCTTCAGTAGAGGTGGGCAGCGGTCGGAGGTGAACTTGCAACAGGGAATGCCGGGAGGAGACGGCTTTCCCGATGGAGAAGAGGAGAACCCTTCTCCAGGCTCCCGCATGCAGGCGGACCAAACCAACAGCAGACAGGACCCCGGGACCAGCGGAACCAGATCTGGCTCAGGAGAAGAGGAGGAAGCCGAGGAGCAGCGAGGAAGGGCCAGCGGAGGGGAAAGCTCGCCGGGATGTGAGGAGAGTGGAGGAGAGCAGACGCACGAGGATGTGGACATGAACAGTGGTCATGACTCCAGTAGCGGGAACGACAGCGTCGCTGGATCACGACGTCATCGTTCCTCGGCCAATTGCAGCCCTGGAAGCACCACGGGATCAGGAAGCACTAAGAGGTACAATCACTATTATTAATGCTCACACTAAGGGTTAGTCAACAAACCCCTAACTATGAGCATTAAACTTTGGCAAGTCCATTTGAGGATGTATAACATGTATAGGTTAAGTCTATAAAAGCTCAGTTCCAATCTAAAGTGTCCAATAGACCAGCTATTGTTGTTTTCAATCACATGATCATGTCATTTTGTGTGCAACATTAGACTCTTGGTTAAATCAAGTCTTTTTCTCTCTCTCTTTGTGTCTTCAGCTCAAAATCTGCCACTGGCTCCTCATCCTCCAGCTTTCACAGCTCTCGCCACACAGAGTGCAGGTAAATGAACCCGCCCAAACCGTCATAACCACATATTTACACAAGAACTGAATTATTATACAGTAACACAACTCCACATATGCAACTCCAGTTGTATTTGTATTTGCAGATATGCATTAATATCAAGGATCATACAGTGGTCTTAAAAACTTTGGACACTTAAGTCACACTTAAAATGTCTGCATGCCATTGCATTAGATGTTATTGTTATTTATTGTAAAGAAAGATGCATTTTTTTTTTTTTTTTAATGCAAAACAAAAAAGAAGTTTGTTTGGTTTGAAAGGATGAAACAAACTAGTGTTGAAATCCAATGTTAATGTTACAAAATTTTGTCTATAAAAGTCCCTCCACCATTCAGATGATTTCTATACTCATAGTTATTATAATTATGGAAGCTGATTTCCACCACATAAGAAAACAAAATCATTCTTTAATAATTATGAGATAAAAAGTCATAATTATGACTTATTTTCTCATAATTTCAACTTTTTGTCAATTTATCATAATTATTGTCTTAGTATGTCATTTAAATTTTTTTATCTCATAAAAAGTAAAAATTGTGACAAAAAAATTAACTTCATGACATGAAATAAACATGACATTTAATAAACAATAGACATTATGAAATGACAAAAAGTCAAAATAATGAGATAAAAGGCATAATTATAACAAAAAATCAACTTTTTTTTTCAACAATTATCAGTTTTTATCTCATAATTATGACTTCTTGTAATTTAACTTAAATAATAATAACTTTAATATAAATAATAATATATAAATATAAATAATAACTGTAATTTCAACTTTTTGCCATAATTTGCCATGATTTTTTTTCTTATGTGGCAGAAATGAGCTTCCATATATTTATACTAAGTTAAAATTGTAATGAATGTGAATTCTTCAAAAAGATATGAAAACGACCATGTGTGCATGTGCAGTGAGCAGACGGAGCACGGGCGCGAGCAGACGCACAGAGAGATGATGCAGACGGTGCAGGAAATGAAGAAGCGCCTGCCGTCTGAGAAGAGAATGCGCAGTAAAGCCAGTACTGTGGAGGCACTGAACTATGCGCTCAACTGTGTCAAACAAGTGCAAGGTAAACACACACACACACACACACACACTGTTTTGGGTGAGTGCCTCAAAGCTAAAGCCACTAGAGTGTGTAACGGCAGCACACATTCAGATCCGCAGCTGAACGTCTGTGATTATGTAACAGTCCGTCTGCTGCGTCTGCAGGAAGGGCGCGTCCAGGTCTGAACCACTCGCTGCTAAATCTGTCCACATTCTTCAGCACTTTCTCATGTGCTCTGGTTTTGTTTATCTCTGAATTAAATGTTTTACAGTATTAAACCTGTGATTATGTTCAGATTCTGATTGTTTCTGCATGAGCTCATCGTGTGCGTCATGTCGTTAAATAATGGTGAAACTCAACCTGCCAGAATGCAGCTGCGGAGTATTTCCTATCCTTTGAGGAATAGATCCTTGTAGTAGCAACCGTATCAAAACATATGCTGTGGTTCATCACTCATGCCTAATATATTGTGAGCACTCGTTTGTTGTCAGTAGCTTCCTAATGTCAGCCAATATTATGTATGGTTATACAAACACCTAATTTTCTGAAATGCTTGAAGGAAGTCTTTATCCTGTTTTCGCTTGGAAATGTTTGATTTGAAAATGTTAATTGTGCAAGGAAATCTCTCTGCCACAACACCAAGTGATTATTACTACTGTAAAAAACACAATATATCACATTAAAACAGTTTAAAGACAATTTCATAAAATTTGTCATTTTATAATATTTAAATACCATATTTAACTATCATATTTGGATATTTGCCAAAGTTTCTGCAAACTTTTGTTTTGCAAAATTTGTTTTGTTTACTGTAATTTTGAAATAAATGAATGGCATATTTGCAGTAAATGCATGGTTTTGCAAGGGTAATATAACTGTAGTATAATATTTTGGTGGAAACAAAAGTCCCCCTGTAGTCAATAATTTTCATCTTTGAACACCAAAATGACGTATTTAAAGTTTTTTTCCTGTGAAAAAAAGTATTCATGCCTTAAAATAGCTTGAATGTAACTCGACACCATTTAGTATATGTGGATCTATGAATATGATAATTAGCCCCGCCTCCACTCACTTGCACGAGCTCAGAGATCCACTCGGTCAACTTACTGAGGTAAACGCTGCACAATGGTATCACTTTTTACAATGTCAGACACATAACAGTAATTAATATGATTAGCCTTTTCCTTGACTACGTTATCAAATGGCTAATAATGTGTTGCTAATGTTACACAAACCATGTTCCCGTTCGCGAGTCAGACAGCTGTCTTCTAAAAATCAGTATCCTTAGAAACGCTTTGAACAGCTCAGAACGTCAGTGGAGAAAGGGTTATAGTTCATCATAACATTGTAATACACATCATACACCGGCTATATTGCTAAATCTACCCGATTTTTCATATCAACAGAAAAATATACCAGGATAACCTTCTCTTGAGACTCCCCTGCTCCATAGTTAATGATATGCTTTCTTCAGTGCATACATGTATATGGATTTCTGCTTATTTTTGTTTGCCATCACTTGAAATAAATGTTTGTAATCAGTCTATGATGTAATTCTATGTGAAATTTCCCAGTAGTACTTCTGTCTTGTGTTGTAATATCTGCTGTTAGTCTCTTGTTGGCCACCTGCTCTGTTGTTTAAGCCAAACGCTGATTAACTGTATTGTGGCTCTCATGCTCAGCTCATTTGACATTTCCTCTGCCGCCCCCTGCAGCAAACAGTGAGTACTACAACTTACTAATGAGCAGCGGTCTGGAGGAGAGACGGGACGCTACTGTGTGCACGCTGGAGGAGCTGGAGGGAATCACGTCAGAACACACGCTCAAAAACACAGTACGTCCCTGCTGCGGTTTCTTAAAATCGCATTGAAATGGAAGTTGTGATTGTCTTTTCTTCACTATTGTGACGTATATTCGAGTAAAATGGCTTATATAATGTAGGGCGGGACTTGATTTTGTCCATGGAGAATTGATTTGATGATTGTAGTTTGCTATTGGTAGATCTCATGTGAGTGACAGGTTGCCCTGCCCTCGCGCCAGTAAACATGACATTAGAGAAGAGAAGAGATGTCGCTTCAAGAGGAAAGGGAAGTTATTTTTATTAAAGATTATGAGGGCACATGAATTTAAAAGCAAAAAGTTTGTCTGACTTTAAGGCAAAAACATTATTTTTTCATGCACTGGTCTATTTTGGGATTTTGGGCTGTTTGGCTTGTCATAAGGTACATTTTTAGGTGTTTATTTTATTGCACTTTATCTATTTGCGTCTGTACATTTAATTTACGGTTTATATATAATTTATATTTATATTTAAAGGCTGTTTTCTCAAAATAATTTCGTCAGAAGTCAGAAATCTCCACTTCAGTAGCTTTACATACACCAGACCTTATAGTTTTATTCCCATCTATATTCTGAAGGTTTTTACAGAGGGGTTTGTTCATATATCATTTGCCTGATTTTTATATATATATTTTTTCCCTAAAAAAATGTTTTTGTATTATGGCTCTTGACAGTATTTTCTGATTTATGGAGTGATAAAATATGAACATCTAATATTTGTCAACGAAATGAACAGATTTTTTAACCTGCTTTATCCAATGTTCAGATTTCTGTTCTGGAAATGTATGCAAAAGAGTGCGTATTTTATTAGATAATGCCTCATTTACATATTTAAACATAACATTTTAGAAAACTTGTAACCATAAATGTTTGCACTTCTCAAAATAATCACTCAACTGGGGAAATATGGTGAAAACTGTTATCTGTTATTTTTGACACTTAATTTGCCTTAATGAGCTCGTTCTCTGTGAGTTCACGAACCGTTCTCTGGTGTTCTCAGGACACGTTTGTGGTGGTCTTCTCTCTGGCCTCCGGGAAGGTGGTTTACGCGTCCGAACAGACCTCCAGCGTGCTTCACTGCAAGAGGAAGTTTCTGGAATCTGCCAAGTTCGTGGAGCTGCTATACCATCAGGACGTCAATGTGTTTTATTCGCACACGGCGCAGCCGCGACTGCCGCCCTGGAATGTGGGAACGGACAGCGGTGAGTCGCTCTAGAACCACCAGTGACATCGTCATGATGTCACACTTTCAGTTTAAAGGGATAGTTCACACAAAAATGAAAATTATGTCATCATTTACTCCCCCTCAAGTTGTTCCAAACCTGTATGAACTTCTTTCTTCTGCTGAACACAAAAGAAGATATTTTGAAAAATGTCTGTAACTAAACAGTTGATGAACCCCATTGACTTCCATAGTATTTGTACTAAGGAAGTCAGTGGGGTCCATCAGCTGTTTGGTTACCCATATACCTTAAAATATCTTATTTTATGTTCAGCAGAAGAAAGAAATTCATACAGGGTCAGAACAACTTGAGTGAGTAAAGGACAGAATTTTCATTTTTGGGTAAACTATCCCTTTAAATCTGGTTGTTTTAACCATACAAACAGCTTTGATGAATTCAGCTCATAATAATATGATTCTTTTTGTCCTCTCTGTAGCAGCCGTTCTGTTTGAATGTGCCCAGGTCAAGTCCTTCTTCTGTCGAATCAGGTCAGTCTTTCACCTCATTAGAGCAGTTATTTATGACTGTATTCCTGCTTCCTGATGACTTTTTAATTGCGCTTTATACAGCATTATTACTCATTCTCATCTAATATGTCTCGTTAATATATGTGAAGACAAGTCTAATTTAGTTATACAATACAGATTGTTTCAAAGCAGTTTCACTGTAATAAACAAGAAAATAACAGTATTAATGTTGCACAGTTCAATTATGTAAAGAATACAGTTTCAGCTATAAAGCAGCTCTAAAAGACAATAGTGTCATTATTCAGCTCAATATAGTTCAGTGTTGATTCGGTTCAGTTCAATAACGGCAGTGCAGTGAAAATTGTAATATTACTGAATATTAAGTGTCTTTTAATACGTGTGTGTGTGTGTGTCATTAGAGGAGGGAAAGATAGAGATGGAGAAATGCGTTATTGTCCTTTCCGGATCACTCCGTACCTGCTGAAGGTTCAGGGATTGAGTGGAGAGGAAGAGCCGTGCTGCCTGGCCCCCGCTGAACGCATCATCTCAGGATATGAGGGTACGAGCCTGACCTTTCACCTCACCGCGTTCTGAAACAGTTGTATACTACTTAGTTGTCAAATGACCTCAATGTGTTGCAGGTTAATTCTGATATAATAATCATTATCTGGGTTTGTTTGCTTGTTTGTTTGTCTCCAGCTCCTCGCATTCCCATGGACAAGCGCATATTCAGCACGACTCATTCTCCAGGCTGTGTGTTTCTAGAAGTGGATGACCGGTGAGTGATTTGGACCTTTCATCAAAATACCAGACTAAAGGAATCGGCAGCTTTGTGAATGGTTATGTGTTCAAATAATAATTCTATTAATAATAATAATATGTGACCCTGGACCACAAAACCAGTCATAAGTCGCACGAGTATATTTGTAGCAATAGCCAACAATACATTGTATGGGTCAAAATTATTGATTTTTCTTTTATGCCAAAAATCATTAGGATATTAAGTAAAGATCATGTTCCATGAAGATATTTTGTAAATTTCCTACCATAAATATATTAAAAAAAATATATATTTTTGTGAGTGGATATGCATTGCTAAGGACTTTATTTGGACAACTTTAAAGGTGATTTTTCTCAATATTTTGATTTTATTTTATTTTTTTTATTTTTTTATTTTTTTGCACCCTCAGATTCATTCCAGATTTTCAAATAGTTGTATCTTAGCCAAATATTGTCCTATCATAACAAACCGTACGCCAATGGAAAGTTTATTTATTCAGCTTAATTAATATAAAAATCTCATTATCATTTGTTTTGTGGTCCAGGGTCACATATTATTATTAATAATAATAATAATAATAATAATAATACTCTGTGCAACATATTGTTTTCTAATAATAATAATAAAAATATTACACAGAATATTATTTTCAAATAATAATTATTATTAGTATTAGCGATATTGTTTGAAAATAATATGCTGTGTAATATCTTTATTTTTATTATTTGAAAATTTGTTGCACAGAGTAAAGCTGAGCAGATTATTATTATTTGAAAAATATGTTGCATGGGGAAAAACTGAGCAACTTTTTATTAGTAATAGTCGTAGTGTTTGAAAATCATATTAATAATACACAGCATATTATTTTCAAATACTACTACTACTAATAATAATAAGTTGCTCAGTTTTACCCCACGCAGCATCATTTTTCTAATAATAATAATAATAATAATAATAATAATAATTACTCAAATAATAATAAGCTACTTCACTTTTCTCCACACAGCATATTATCATCAAATAATATTAATAATAATAATAATAATAATAATAATATACAGCGCATTTTTTGATGATAATATGCTGTGTTGAGAAAAGCGGAGCAGATTACCATTATTATTATTATTATTATTATTATTATTATTATTATTATTATTTGAACAATTATTATTACGATTTGAACAGAGTAAAGCTGAGCAACATATTAATAATAATATTGTACAATTATTGCAACGTTCATCCTGTTGCTAATGTATGGTTTTCTTTGTTGTAATGGACTATTTTTCTTGGCTGAAGCTTTAAGTTATTAATTTTTATAATAATAATAATTTAGGCTCTAATCAATATTTCTATCCATGTACTTGTTTATTTGGTAAGTAGTGGTAAGTTTCCAACTTATTATTCGGCTGTTTACCAAATAAACGAATCATTTTTAGTCAGCAGCTTCACTTTAGGGTTTATTTTGCAGTGATGAGCAGGTGGTATGTTAGCTCTTATATAACAGCACAGCTGTGAAGTAGCTCCAGCTTTGCTGACCACATTAATTCAATATCTTGTTACTCTGTGCTGGAAATTAAAGTCTTTTTTTTGTACAAATAATGAAGGCTGTTTTCAAACATGATACTTTAATCGGTTCCTGTGAAATTAATCCTTGTTCATTAGTTGGTCGTGTGTGTGTCTGCAGTGCGGTGCCTTTGCTCGGCTACCTCCCTCAGGACCTGATCGGTACCTCAGTTCTGACCTGCCTACATCCAGACGATCGCATGCTCATGCTGGCCATGCATCGCAAAAGTACATCCATTATGACTTTTTTACATTTTAAAGTCTGTCAGTCTTGTATATGGTCTTAATTAAATTTGTCATGATCCCCTCAGTTCTGAAGTACGCAGGCCAGCCTCCGTTTGAACACTCGCCCATCCGGTTCCGCTGTCAGAACGGCGATTACGTCACCCTGGACTCCACCTGGTCCAGCTTCATCAACCCGTGGAGCCGTAAGGTGGCCTTCATCATTGGCAGGCACAAAGTTCGCACGTAAGCGCCGGCTCATGAATGTTCCAGTTGTTTCTGTATCCAAACATTCACATTTGCACATACAGCATCACTTGTTTATGTGTGTCTTCTCTGTAGTGGACCTCTTAATGAGGATGTTTTTGCTGCACGGAGTAACGCCGAGCAGCCAGTCATGTGTGAGGATGTTAAAGAGCTGCAAGCCATGATCTACAAGCTCTTCCTGCAGGTGAGAGATCACTAAATCCACAAGAGACACATTCATATGTGGCATGACTACGGTTGTAAAGCACATTTGAGCTGCTGGTTTGCGTTTTGATCGCATCTGTCTTTCTCTCAGCCTGTTCATAATAATGGATCGAGTGGCTATGGCAGTCTGGGTAGTAACGGCTCTCACGAGCACTACATCAGCGTGGCGTCATCTAGCGACAGTAACGGAAACCTCTGGGAGGACTCACACAGAGAACCAGTACGTCTGAAAGTGCATGAAATATTGACAAATGAATGTTGGTTTCACGGGACCTTACATTGGATCATTTGTCTTGTAGATGACATTGCAGCAGTTTTGTGCTGATGTCAATAAAGTGAAAAACTGGGGCCAGCAGGCGTATCTCGACTCCCGGAGGAAGCTCACACCTTTAGGACCAGCCACTGCAGGTCTGGACACAATATGTCTTTTCTTCAATCATCTCTGTTTGTTTGAGTATAAATAGAAGCACTTTATGGATGTAAACCAAAATATACCATATGCAGCCACTTGATCAGAAAACATATGGTGAATTAATAAATGTAATTTCATTTTAAGTCTGATTTAGGAGCACAAGATATAAACCCCAAACCCAGACTGGTCAGTCCCGGTGAATTCATCACGGTGTAGTCGTATTTGAACTGTATTTGATTTGTTGATATGTTCCCAGCAGTGGCGGGCGCAGGCGTTCGTCAGAACTCCAGTCGGGGTTTGGGAATTAGAGATCATCTGAAGCAGTCTCTACAAGAAACCCGGAAACAACCGCACATTCCATCATATCAGCAGATCAACTGTGTGGACAGCATCATCAGGTAAGGCATTCGGGCGCACATTTTATTTTATTTTATTTTTATTTTATTTTTTATTATATTTTATTTTTATTTTTTTTAACAATTACATATTTGTTTCTAATTTGTTTTAATAATTAATTTAATAACTTAAATATGCAAGCCATAAGGTTATATATTAGATTTTATTAAAATCGAATAGATTATAAAAATAGCTATATATTTTATGTAGTAATTTTTTATTTAAAAAAAATATATTTTAAATAAAATGTGTTAATAATATCTATTATTTGATAATCCAAACAATTAAATACTTGTTTCTATGAAAAGTCTATAATGTTTCTATAATAATAATTTAATTTAGTAATTCATTTAAATATGCAATCCATGATGTTTGATATATAAATAAAATTCTGAAAGTTTAAATTTCATATATACTGTATATTTAGATTTAAACTTTCAGAATTTTTTATATATATATATATATATATATATATATATATATACGTTTACATTTTAAATAACAGTTTAGTGTCTATTATTAGATAATTCAGCATTGATTAATTGATTTTTTTTCTATAGCTTTTTTTAAAAAAAAAATATATATATAAAATCCAAAAAGTTTTTTTGGTGTAGCCAATGATCCATTAATGGTGGTTTGTGTTTTTCCTTCTATAGATATCTGGAGAGCTGTGCAACATCTGCTCTGAAACGAAAGAGTGAATCTTTGTCCATAGTTACTTCTTCCTCTTCTTCTATGTCTGAGGAAGATAAACCTGCAACGGCCGCACATGAAGACACTGTGAACACCGATGGTATGAGTCAATTCCAACCCTTTCTGTATCCTCCTAAACCCCTGCACAGTTTCTTACCATGTTTCTCCTGCAGAAGCTGCGCTAGAGGGCGCTGGTGCTCTGGACAGCCAGGTGTCTGCGGGTTCGGTCACGACGGCAGCGGTAGTGGGAGCGCCGCTTACGGACCTCACGATCTCGACAGAAGCCATGAGCGTTGTGTCTGTCACCAGTCAGTGCAGCTACAGCAGCACTATAGTGCATGTGCCGCAGCCCGAGTCGGGTGAGTTTACACTAACACCACAACAGTGACCCAAAATGTGTTGCATATACAGGCAGATGACAGTCCAGAAGTACTTTAGCAGCACCAGTGAACTCCTGTAAATGCCCCTTCTCTTCCTCCAGAAGTCACTGCCTTAGAAGATGCTCCAATGGGTAGCGAGCCAACAGACTCTGCCCCCACCCCTGCACGCCCCGCCCCCAGCTCCTCCCCAGCGGCCGAGGAGGAGTTGCTCGTGCTGGGCCTCACCAAAGAGGTGCTGTCAGCTCACACCCAGAAGGAGGAGCAGCAATTCGTCGACCGTTTCCGACATCGTATCCTGCAGAGTCCCTACAGCTCCTACCTCCAACAGGACAACAGCAGCATGGCCCATTCTCATCACAGAGGTGTGTGTGTGTGTGGTTACGCTTATGGTAGCTCAAAGATTAACGCTGTCAAAGTGGTGTCCAACTGTCCAAGGATGATAATGTATATTCTATTATATTATAAAAATAACTATATATTTTATTATTTTTTTTTAATCTGTTATTTCTGTTTGTGTGCACTTGGATGGGTGAAATGCAGAGCACAAATTGGCTATACTTGGCTATGTGTCACTTCACTTTCACTATAATATTGTGTTGAGGTTCATTAACAGTCACTATCAAATGAAACATCCTTTCCCATCTGCTCTCAGCTGATGTCGTGCGACCTCCGAACAAACACAAGCGCCCGAAACCAGAGGACTCGTCCGACAGCTATGGCTCCCAGCCGGGCAACTACTGGTCACATCCCGGACCCACAGGAGCACCCCATTCCTCCTGGCCTTCCTCAGAGTCCTCTCAGCCCCTGCCATCCAACATCGGCTTTGTGCCGCCCATGGCAGTGCCCATGCAAACAGCCCCTTACTTCACTGTCGGTGTGGATCAGCAGCCCATGGTGGTCCAGCCTGACCAAGGTGTCCAGAACCTCCAACCCATGCAGCCCATGATGGTTGTTCTACTTCCTAGCTACCCCATGTACAACAATGGCATGTACATCCAGGGAATGCCCGTTGCAGCGCCTGGAGTCGTTCCCCAGCCTCCCTTCAATATGGGCAGCTTTGTCCCACCTGGTGCCCACATGCCACATGGGTCTCCATTGCAGGGACATCCTCCAGGATCCACCGTCTCAGGTGTTGGGATGCCAGCAGGTGCCTCCGCGGAGGTCGACTCAATTCCCACCCCTTGGTTTGGGGAAGACCTTGATGCAGCACAACCCACGGCGCTCTTCTCCAGCTCTCGCTCCAGCTCACCCATCCAGCTGAACTTACTCCAGGAGGAGCTGACCAAACCCACTGAAGCCCAGACCAGCACCGGTCCAGAGAGTCTGCACGAGCACCACGCCAAAGCGGTGAGACCCAGTTGAGATCTAGGTTGAAGTGGATACTTTTTGGAAGCTGAAATACCCCGAGGAGTGACATGGTTTACTCTATCTGAAACTATTTTATAAAGTATGCGGCTAATACCTTTATAATTGTTATGCATGTAGTTTTTATGACCTCGTATTAAGTTATAATATTAATTATTGTTAAAATAATTAAAATATTAAAATACTTGTAAAAAGGGCCTCAAGCGTCCAAATTGTTGTTTCGTTAATTATTATTAAAATACTTTACAATATTAAATAAAGTAAATATTAAAATGTATTTAAAATATATATATATATATATTTTTTTTTTTTTTTTTTTTAAATTGATGTGAAAAAAGAAACCAATTGTTATATTAATTATTATTAAAATACTTAAGATATTTTAGTAAAATATAATGTGAAAGGTAATATTTTAATGTTAAATGTATATTTTAAATATTAATATACTTGTAAAAATTCATGTTAAAGTGCCATAAGAAAAATAACATAAGTTATTTTATTAATTATTACTAAAATATCTGAAATATTTAAGTGAAAAATAATTTAAAAATATATTTAAAATATTAACCATGAAAGGTAATATTTTGAGTAAAATATATTTGAAATACATAATGAAAAAATGTGAGGGGGAAAAAAAATTAAATGTATATTTTAAATATTAATATATTTGTAAAACTTCATGTTAAAGTGCCATAAGAGAAATAGCATAAATTTTTATTTTATTAATTATTATTAAAATATCTGAAATATTAATATTTGTAAATATTAATGTGAAAGGGCCTTAAGAGATTTTATTAATTATTCAAATACTTAAATAAAATATTAAATATATTTTAAAAATATTTAAATACTTGTAAAAAAAAAAATCATATGAAATTACCTTAAGAAACCAATTGTTTTTTTTTATTAGTTATTATTAGAATGCATTAAATATTTAAGTAGAATACATTTAAAATATATATTAAATAAATAAATATGAAATACTTGTAAAAGGGCCTTAGACCAATTATCCATGATTATTGTATTTTTTGCTAAGAAGTTTTGCATAAGAAGCTGAAGTGGGAATGAAGTTTAATCGCTTGACTCCAGCTGTCTGTTCATCTGCTCACAGGAAGATGCTCCCAGCGAGTCAGGTAATCAGGACGCCCATTCTACCTCCAGCGAAATGCTTGACCAATTGCTACAGGAGGATGCCCGCTCAGGAACCGGCTCCAATGCCTCGGGCAGTGGCTCCGGAGAGTCGGGAGGCTCACTGGGCTCCGGATCCGGACTGGGATCTAACGGAACGTCCACCAGCCATACCGGTGCTGTTCAAAATCACTCGTCCATGACACTTAATGTTGTGTGGAGAGAATTACACACTTCCACTACAAAAGAGCATCTTTCTGTAGATGGTGTTAAAGGTTTAGTTCACCCAAAAAATGAAAATTATCCCATGATTTACTCACCCTCAAGCAATCCTAGGTGTATATGACTATCTTCTTTCAGATGAACACAATCGGAGATATATTTTAAAATATCCTGGCTCTTCCAAGCTTTATAATGGTAGAATGGGGAGGTGAGATTTTGAAGGCAAGAAAATAATCCACACGGTTCCAGAGGGTTAATGAAGGCGATGGGTTTTTGTAAGAAAAATACCCATATTTAAAACTTTATAATCTAAAATAACTAGCTTCCTCCAGATGACTGTTATCATTTTTGGGTGAACTATCCCTTTAAGAGACTTTGGATTAGTTGCCTAGTTTCAACTAGTCTGCGTAAAAGTCTTCCAGAATATTATTTTAATGGGAATTCAATGCAAAAATTCATAACTTACTCGCTCTCATTTGATTCCAAACCTGCACTGAAAAAAAAATGGTGTAGAAACAATTTCCTCTCAGAAATTGCTAGTAAATTTCACAAACGATTTCAAAGAAATGACATGTAACACATTGAATTAAACATGACATTTTGAAGTAGACAAACTGAAATAGTATTTTCAATAATCTTTGTTCAAAAAAATCACTTTGACTTCCCTTTTTACGTGAAACACAAAATTTGATTAAGCTGACCCCTGATGTTTCACATTCACAGGCAGCAGCAACAGCAGCAAGTACTTTGCAAGCAATGATTCCTCGGACACGTCCCGAAAGGCGCGCAAGTCCGCTGAGGCCCAGGAGAGGGAGCGTACGGCCTTCAAGAAGCACGTGGACAACCCGCTGTGGAGCATGATCAAGCAGACGCCAGAACCCGTCATGATGACCTATCAGATCAGCCCCAGGTAACGGACCCAGAGGAACTTCTTCTCCCTCTCTGTTTCTCTCCCTCCCGGGTTCCCGCTCATTCCCCTGAGAAACCTGTGGGAAACGTGACATTCTGAGCATCTCTTTCCACAGGAGAAAGAGATAGCGCTGCCAGGCTCTCTCGCTGAGGTAGTTCTGATCAGGCTAAATGTCTCATTGCGCCGTCAGCCCTGAGGTAGGTGACTCCAGGTGACGGTACACAATGAGACCCGTGTTAAGCAGCTTGACGAGGTGGCTCGTTTTAAAAAGCACCTGATTATGGACGGAGGAGAGGGCGAATATGCCAGTTCAAGATGTTTTAACAGTATTTAGATGAGTGTGCTGTTGTGTGTCATCTATCAGCGTGCTAAGGCAACGTGAGTGAGTTTTATTTTGTTTTTGTGGATGTCCACGCAGGGATCAGGCCCAGGTTCTGCAAGAAGACCGAGAGAAGCTGGTTCTGATGCAGCCCATGCAGCCCTGGTTCACCCAGGACCAGAAGAAGGAGCTCGCGGAGGTTCATCCCTGGATCCATCATCACACAGTCCCTCAGGAGATCGACACACAGGTCGAGAACTTCTCATTTACGTCAGAATCAAATAGATCTATATATTGGACATATTCTTCATTTGAGATGGACCACATCTACTGATAACTGGCAGCTTTAACAGAAGAGGGAGTTTCTCCATGTGTCAGCTCTAAAATGTACTCTCAGATGTTTTCTGTTTAATTTTTTGTTATAAATTTTTATTATTATATAGCACTTTCCGAGAATAAAATATTAAATATTAAAGTGAAATAGTAAAATATAATTAAAATATATATTAAAATTTTAAAATTCTTGTAAAAATGTATGTGAAAGGTAAAATATTAAAAAAGGTCATGTGAAAGGTAATATTTTAATGTAAAATATTAAAATTGATATAAAATATATATTTTAAATATTAAAATTCTTGTAAAAAATGTATGTGAAAGGTAATATTTTAATGTAAAATATTAAAAAAGGTCATATGAAAGGTAATATTTAAATTATTAAAATTGATATATATAAAAATAAAAATATTAATATACTTGTAATTGAGACCAATTATTTTACTATATTAATTATTTTAAAATATGTATTTAAAATATTAATATATTTGTACAACTTAATTTGAATGGGCCTTTAATAGACCAATCTATTGTTTTATTAATTATTCAATTACTTAAAATATTTAAGTAAAATAAATTTTGAAAATTTTTTAAATATTTAAATACTTATCACATGAAATTGCCTCAAGAGACCAATTGTTAAAATTGTATTTTATTGTTATTTTTTCCGTATGTAACACTTTCCGGGAATATGGTAGAAAATAAAACTTGAATCTGAATTTTATTTTAATTTTTTTTCTCTCTACAAAGAGTCAGTGAGATGCTTTATCATCAAAAAAAAATTTGTTCCTCACCAGGAGGTCAAACTTAATATTAAATGTAATGTTTTATTTTACATTTATTTAAATTTGGTTCACAATCCTGTTACCGAAATGTAAAAAGATATGTCCAAATACAGGTTAAATGAACAAATGTAAATGTGTTACAAAATATTTAAATATATATACAAAGAAATTAATAATTACAAGTATTTTTTTCTATAATTAATTAAATATAAGTTCATTAAAATATCAAAGGAGTTAGTACCAGTTGTTGGGTCCACTGAGCATCATGGTTTTTATCTAGTGCTGAAACATTATATTTATTGTGCTTCATCAAGATCTCATAGATTTATTTTTCTTTTTTTTTTAGGGCTGTGTGAGTTGTAACACCATGGAATCAGGTGAGGAACTGAATCTTCAGGCTGGCTCTCCAAACCCTCCGACTCCTGACAGCTCCTGTCCGCAAGACTGTCCGTCACAGGACGCCAGACCTAACACAGACACCTGACAGCTCTCCGCAGCATGGACAATCAGTGCAACCGCAGGCCCTGCAGGACCTCTGGCTTTCTGGGACTCAAGGATTCCTCTGCTTTCAGCTGGGAATCCTAGGAAGGGAGAGACGTCCACATCCGTGTGCCACTCTCTCATAATCCTGCCTGAAGGCACGGAACGAGGCGAGACCTCTGCACTCAAAGGAACTACGTCAGAGTGAGTTTGTGCGCTCACAGGAGATGTACAGTTCCACATGTGAACGGCGGTCATCACATGACCATGCTGTTCTCCATTACAGTCCATGGACCCAAACAGCTGTGAATATTGGACTATAGTTTGGTAGTGATGTCGCATTCACCGGTGTAGTTTGTATTCAGGCTGTTGCCCGAATAATGTTTTTGTTAATTAATGATGTGTCCTCTACTGAATCTTGCAGGCTCAGGAGGGTTAATGATCTCCTAGAAGTACCTGTAATGAGTTTCTGATTAAATATCCCACAATGTCGCAGCATCCTGTTCAGCTGCTGAAGAACATTAGCACTTAAGGCCAAAATCTAAAAGCGTCTAATGGAAGCGAATGGTATTTGGACCTGGTTCAACTGTCCATAGCTTTACTTTACTGCTACTTATTTTGACCGCTTCATCTCAAACTAGTATGATATTCTGTTCTTATTAAGTTCATCCAATCCAAACGGATAATTTGAATGAGGCCTTAAATTAGTTTCTCTTTCAGTGTTGTTACACCCCGTTACGACACTGGGTTTATTCATTGTCTCTGTTCTCAATTTCTAATATTTTTCTCTACCAAACGATGTCAAGCAATGTCTTATTATGGTATAAAATTCTAAGTTATGGTGTAATGACTGTAATCTGAAGATACAGACATTTTTCTCTTGTGTCTGTTGGGTTGATGGTTAAAAACATAACTGGGTCACATTTCTCCCCAAAATAAAAAAAAATGCAAATAAATTAAGTAAAATTAATATTTAAAAAAAATCATATTTTTTTTATATATCTTTTTTTTTTTTTTACAAAAATTATGACCATTCTAGGACCATTATGATTATTGGCATTGTGACATTTATTTTCATGATGTCCGTTTCGGAGAAAAATCTGCTTACTGGTTGTAATGCACAAATAGCAATCTGTAATCTTAATGGTTCTAAAAATTGTCTTAATTATTTGTCTTTATATAGAATAAAAAAAATTCTTATGATATTTCTGGTACATATAAAATATATCAAATCCATTATAAATCATCCAGAAAGACCAACTCATTGCGGCGTACCTTACAATTTTCACCAAACCTCATTTTTGTCATCTTGTCTTTTTTTTTAATTTATTGATCTGTTGCATCTGTGTCAGAGCTGACGTGTGTCGTTGTGAGTGTGTTTCCTGTGCTGTTCCTGATGTCACATTAGACGTAGTTCCTTTATGATTTTTATGTTGTTGCAGTAACAGAGAGCTGCCAGAGGCCCGGTTATTGACCCATCAGTCCGTACCCAACAGCAAACTTTGTACAGTTTTGTGATCAAAGATACATTTTGTACAGTTTTTAGAAAGAAAACAAATGTAAATATCAGTAAAATGTATTTTACGAAAGAAAGGTGCGAAATACAAATGAACTGTATGAAAAAAGCCATTTTGTCTCAAATTCAGGGAAATATTTTGACCACATAACTATAAATAAAAAAAAAAAATCAATGACTTCGATATGAAGTATGACTTCATATTTCTCAGTATTCATCTACTTTTGTATTTTGTTGTTTCATGTGTACACGACAACATCCAAACCCTTTTTTCTCAAACATATTTACTTTATTTACATCAAAGCTAAACAGCAGGTATGTACAAATAAATTATCAGCTATTTTTCCTACAAACATAAATATATTTTTTTTGCAAATTTAGTGCATCAGGCCCACAAAGTTTGTGCACGAGTGTTGAAAATTACACGTAAAGCGCATGAGAACACTCAGCTCTGCAGGAGCATGTAAGTGTTTATTCAGACACAGTATTTCCAGAAGCACTCTGTGTTGCTGCCTCGCTTGCGGTACTGCTTCCTGCCGCCCAGGAAACGACTCAACAGCGGCTTTTCCAGCAAGACCTGAACGACAAAAATAAGTAAATATATTTAAATAAAACTTCATCACTGTCTCTTTTGACATGATGTCGAATAATGTCATGGGTTTCAATCACTCACTTCTTTTACAGCTTGACTCGGGACAAATCCAGCTGTTCTGAGGCCTGTGAGGAAGAAGAATAAAGCCAGAAGAGTGAGTTACAGTCTCATCTGTGTTTTTAAGTTACTATAATTGCTGGATCAATGTAAGAAAAAGCTTTTTAATAAACACATCTTTAATAGATTAACTGTTTAATAAGGTCTCATTTGTTAACATTAGTTAATGCATAAAAAAACAAGGTTTCTGTGGGTCTTAAAAAGGTCTTTAAAAGTCTGGTAACACTTTATTTTAGGGTCTTTTAACTAGTTGCTTATTAGCATGCATATTACTAGAATATTGGCTGTTTATTAGTACTTATTAAGCACATATTAATGCCTTATTCTGCATGACCATATTCTACATTCTTAATCCTACCCAATACCTAAACTTAACAACTACCTTACTAACTATTAATAAGCAGTAAATTAGGAGTTTATTGAGGGAAAAGTCGTAGTTAATAGTGAATACATGTTCCCTATACTAAAGTGTTACCAAAAGTCTTAAGTCAACGTTAAACAAATAAAGAGGTCTTAAATCAGAGCAGAAAGTCTTAAATTCAGAAATGCATGTCATTAAATTTTGCATGCATTGCAAAAAAAAAGATGTTCTTCCTCAGTACTTTTGTCCTGTTTTCCGATACAAATATCTAAACGTATTTAAATCAAGATGAATTTACTTGAGATGCAAATGTAAAATGGAGTCTTAAAGCACTGGACAAAATGACGTTAGTTTATGCTTAAAACAAGAACAAATATCTGTCAGTGAGTTTCCCTTTGAATTAAGATGATTTTCTGAGCTTTGTTGGCAGATATTTTTTAATCATAAACTCACTTCATTTTAATCAAGACTTCATAATTTATGTCATTTTGTATCTTGGTTTAAGGATAATTTGCAAAACTACTGAGGAAGAAACCTTGCAGTGAACTAACAATGAGCTATATATTTTAGTATTTACTAACCTGTTAATGTTACTTAATAAAAATGTTCATGCTAATGTTAACAGATGTGATCTTTAAAATATATTAGTGAATGTTGAGATTAACATTAGCTGTAGAAGTGTCTTTCATTGTTAGTTCATTAACTAATGTATTTTTTATTTACGTTCTGATTGGTTTGTTCATTGTAAAGTTCTCAGCCAATTGATTTCATGTATCCATTTTCATTTTCCTTTATAACCATGACGCATCCAAATGAACGCACTATGCAAATTGTTATTCTCGCCCTCCTCCTCCCCAGCACCACCTGCTAGATCTTAGTCTGCCAAGACTAAACCTACGTACATTCTATTTGCATTAATAAAATGTTTTACAAACTATCCCGAGATTTGTCATGACTGAACATGAAATTGTAAAGTGTTTCTAATGTCTTCATTGTTTCTTCTACACAGCAATAAATGAATTTCTCAGATGTTTCTCCTGATGAAAAAAGACCCCAATAACCTAAATCTATTGGAGTTTCTGAATGTCTCAAATTGTGTTGCGATTTGCCAAGATACTGATTTTAATATGAACTCAAACATTTCTCATCAAATTCTCGTGAAATCAAATGATCTGAGCTCACTGTATGCCAACTAGCTCTCCTCAGGAGAAGCATCTATGAAAAAGTAAGATCTAAGCAATGCAATTTTTAAAAAAAAGAGCATATTTAAACCAGCTGCTCACCATCACTGCTGATGTCTCCAGTGATGAGGGACGGGTAACCGAATCCTGCGGCACTCTGGGACAGATACGCTTGTTCTGAGTAACTCAGGTCTTCTGGATTGACCGCCTGCTCCTCTTCTATAAGCACTAGATGAATACGACAGAGAACACAACTCAGGCTTGAAGAACGTTTATGATATGCTCAGCTCTGAGTTGTTGGATTGTGAACATGCAACATTTTGTATCTTGTATGCTCAGACTAGTAAAACATGCAGGTGTTACCTTATTTGATCTGATTCTTAAGATTCATTTTATTGGTGTATTTTAGATTCAGTCTTATGTATTTAATCTATTCAAAGTATTTTTTTTGTTTATTTCTAGGTTTAAATAAAAGAAATCTTAGATTTTCAAATGTTTGCATATATTATATTATATTATATTATATTATATTATATTATATTATATTATATCATATTATATCATATATCATATATCATATCATATATTATATCATATCATATCATATCATATATTATATCATATCATATATCATATTATATCATATCATATCATATCATATATCATATCATATCATATCATATCATATCATATATCATATCATATCATATATCATATTATATCATATTATATTATGCAAAAGTTGGGGGTTGATAAAATTTATATTTTTGAAAAGTCTTTTCTGCTCACCAAGGCTGCATTTATTTGATCAAAAATGCAGTAAAAATGGTAATATTGTGAAATATTTGTACAATTTAAAATAGCCGTTTTTTATTTGAATATATTTTAAAAATTAATTTATTCCTGTGATCAAAGCTGAATTTTCAGCATCATTAATCCAGACTTCAGTGTCACATGATCCTTCAGAAATCATTCTAATATGATTGTTTGCTGCTCAAGGAACATTTCTGATTATTAATATTGAAAACAGTTGTATTGCTTCATATTTTTGTGAAAACCATGCATTTTTTCAGGATTATTTCATAAAATATTTTTTTTTGCATCATTATAAATGTTTACTGACAATTTAATGCTTCCTTCTGAATAAAAGTATTAATTTATTTTGAAAAGATAAAATCTGACCTGCATTATATATTATATTGCATACTGTTATTTTATATTTTAGCACATGAAATCTTTTTTTCCCCATAAATAATGTATTTTTACAGTCTCATCATTTAACAGACGCTTTTATCCCAAGTGAGTTACAGTAGGCACAGTTTCCTGGAGAAACCTGAGATTTGAGCCTATAAAGCTTTTAGGTTGAATCAGTCTGTGAAGGAGAGCAGATGAGAGCACTCACCTGGCCTGGCGTAGGTCATCTCTGCCGGATGGACCACCGGATGCCCCAGCAGAGGTTCAAGGATGATAAGAAGCAGAGCAAAAAACAGAAACAGTTTACACATCATGATGACACGTACAAAAACTCTTTCTTGTGCGACTTCAGCCAGGAGATCTCGTCTCAACGTGTCCGTCCTGTTTCTGTCCTGGACTTATATACCCTCCATCACTGGCATTGTCATCTCCATCTCCATCACTGACCTCCTTTTGCATATTCTGTGCTTGTAAATTCACAGAGGATAAATTAATGGATCAATAAAACTGAAAGACAGACGCGGGTCTGTGCGTCAGGGATGGGCCGCACTATTTTAGCAGCACAGGATGTAATCCAGACGAGTTCATAAATCCCACCCGAACGCAGGTGGGAAAACGGTACTTTGTGTTAGAGCTTGCGGGATGGAGTCGGCCAGGCAAATTGCCCGCTTAATTCATTTATTTAAGAGGCTGCTAAGATTTATTTTCCATGATGCCCACTGCGGTTACTCAAGTGTATCATCCTTACGACCCCTGCGGCTTCTATTTTAAGAGACTCAGAAACGGGACAGATTGGAAATGGCAGACAGAAAGAGTGACCAATATTCTTAATGGTGTAAATAAAAAAAGGTGAGAGTTATTCTGGCCTCAGAGCTGCGTGTCAATATCATTTATTAGACTGAGTGATGGACACACTGCTGACTCTGCAACCGGAACATTCTCTTTCTTTCTCCCCATCCATCCATCCATCCATTTGTCTGTCTGTCTCTCTATTGATCTGTCTATCCATCTGTCTGTCTGTCTATCCATCGGTCTATCTATCCATCTATCTGTCTGTCTATCCGTCTATCCATCCGTCTGTCTGTCTATCATCTGTCTATCCGTCTGTCTATCGATCTGTCTATCCGTCTATCCGTCCGTCTGTCTGTCTATCGTCTGTCTATCTATCTGTTTGTCTGTCTGTCTATCAATCTGTCTGTCTGTCTATCTGTCTGTCTGTCTATCCTTCTGTTTGTCTGTCTGTCTATCCATCTATCTGTCTATCCATTTGTCTGTCTGTTTGTCTGTCTGTCTATCTGTTTGTCTGTCTGTCTGTCTATCTATCCATCTATCTGTCGTCTGTCTATCGATCTGTCTATCCGTCTATCCGTCCGTCTGTCTGTCTATCGTCTGTCTATCTATCTGTTTGTCTGTCTGTCTGTCTATCTGTCTGTCTGTCTATCCTTCTGTCTGTCTGTCTGTCTATCCATCTATCTGTCTATCCATTTGTCTGTCTGTCTATCTGTCTATCTGTCTGTCTATCTATCCGTCTATCTATCTATCTGTCTGTCTGTTTGTCTATCCATCTATCTCTATCCGTCTGTCTGTCTGTCTATTCATCTATCTGTCTGTCTATCCATCTGTCTGCCTATCTATCTGTCTGTCTGTCTGTCTATCCATCTATCTATCTATCTATCTATCTATCTATCTATCTATCTATCTATCTATCTGTCTGTCTGTCTGTCTGTCTGTCTATCCATCTGTCTGTCTGTCTGTCTGTCTATCCATCTATCTCTATCCATCTGTCTGTCTGTCTATCTGTCTATCCATTTGTCTGTCTGTCTGTCTATCCGTCTATCTGTCTGTCTATCTGTCTATCCATTTGTCTGTCTGTCTGTCTATCCGTCTATCTGTCTGTCTATCTACCCGTCTATCTATCTATCTGTCTGTCTGTCTGTCTGTCTATCCATCTGTCTGTCTGTCTGTCTGTCTGTCCATCTCTCTATCCGTCTGTCTGTCTATCTATCCATCTATCTGTCTGTCTGTCTATCCATCTGTCTGTCTGTCTGTCTATCCATTTGTCTGTCTGTCTATCCATCTATCTGTCTATCTATCTATCTATCTATCTATCTATCTATCTATCTATCTATCTATCTATCTGTCTGTGTATCCATCTGTCTGTCTATTTATGTTTGTCTATCCGTCTATCTGTCTGTCTATCTATCTATCTATCTATCTATCTATCTATCTATATATCTATATATCTATCTATCTTATTCTTTTTATCATCATATCATCCGTCTATCATTCTTTCATTCTTTCTCTCAATCCGTCGTTCTGTCTATCTTTCTATCGTTCTTTCTCTCTATCTATCTGTCTGTCTGGATGATCAGTTCTATCCATTCTTTCTTTTGTTCTTTCTTTACCTAACAAACCTAACAAACTTCCTTCAGTAAAAGTGTTGGTTTGAATAGTTTGCTTGCACTATCTTATCTGAAATAAATGCCTTGCTTTAATGTACAAAACATGGCATAAAATATCCATTCACCAGTTACTGTGAAGCCTTACGACTATCTTCTAGTCACTTCGTGAATTTGCTGAATAAAATAACATTTTAATGAAATTTTATGTTCTTAATATTTTATTATATAGTAACTACTTTAAAAACAGTTCTGCTGCTTCATATTTTTGTAAAATTAGGATTGTTTAATGATTATATAGTTCAGAACAGCAGCATTTATTTGAAATAGATTTTTTTTGTGTGTGTGTACAATATATTTTTATTTTTAGTTTAGTTTTAGTTTTAGTAACAATGCAAAAGTCATTACTTTCACTTTTGATCAATTTAATGCATCCTTTCTGAATAAAAGTGTTAATTTCCTTAAAAAAAAATCTTAGTGGCCTGAAACTTTCATAATATGGTATGCAGATTTGCCCCAAAATATGAGAGAGGCTACTCACTGCAGTGCCATAACCTCCAGCTCCCCCTCTCTAGACCTACTGTGGGCATGATGGGTGGAGCTGCATCCCCCAACCACACCCTAACCCTACCCATAACCCTCTCCACCCATTAAACAGGTTAAGCTCCACCCTTGAGCTCCAGAGAGGTGGAGCTGGAGGTCATTTGGCTCTGCAGGAGCACCACTTGCAAAATATTGAAACAGGGTTACATGTTTGTAGACCAAAGTGAAACAATTCCTCAAAATGACCAGCAGGCGGCGCGAAAGGCTCGTGTGAAACTCCACATGTTTCTCTTTGTTTTGACTGAGAACAAAAGTAGCAGCCAAACTCAAACTGTCATTGTGTGTCAGGAAAACAGCCTAAACATGAGGAACAGAGGACACGGGGCTCATTCTGGAGAGAAGGTGCTCCTGTGATAGACTACAGTCATTGTCTAATATTGTGTGTCACGTCTGATTCAAGCGTGTGTGTGTTTGTGTGTGGATGAGACGAGACTTTCACGGAGCTGCTGCGCGTGTCTAGAGTGACAGAAGAGGGTAAGTTTGTTTTTCAATCATGTTTTCTGAAGCACATTTATAATGTAGTGTTTGTGGTGTTCACAGTGCATGTATAAAGTCAAGTGCAAGTCAACAAAATAACAAAAGAAGAAATTTAACATGTAATAATTGTTTATATATTAAGTTGACTGTATGTGGTTCATTAATCTTAGTGAATGTAGAAACAGCAACACTAACACTGAAAGTTTGACCTAGTTTTCCATGTGAGAATAGTGTAGGACATTATTAAACTGGGACCAATAAATGTTCAAATCATTTTGTTTTGAGATGTAAAACTTACTTATAAATTTGTTTGGATAAAATATAGAAATCAGCTTCCCTGAATTCATGCACTTTAAGATTTCTCTGATATTACTGTACAACTGTAATGTCTTTCACAATGTATAAGACATTACAGTAGTATTGCATGTTGCTGTTATATTGTATTGCATTAATTTAAGAAATTTGCCTATTCCTTACAAGGTCATTCTAACCTGACTACTAAACCTAAATGTATTTCAACATTATATTTGATGATAATTCTAGTGAGTTGAATGGATTAGCTATATTTGTGATTTCTTGTTATTGATACACAAACATAATTTCCTAAGCTTATCAAAGTAAGATTAATGGCTCACAAACAGGAAACAAACTCCAGAGGAAATAAGAACGTTGCCAACGTATTTATCCTTGACACAATGTGTGTTATTGTTCCAGGATTTATGGAGATTAGATTACTGCTGCTGGCATGTTATAGAAGTCGTACTGATCGCTTCCAGTGTTTTACAGTGATAAGAAATTGTAGTAGTGATACTAGTAACCTGTAAAAGCATGAATGACAATTATGTTTGTTTGATGCCACAGGTTTCTTCACAACATCATGAGACTGTGAGCTCAGTGTGGAATCAGTTATGGCGGAAATCGACATCGACAAATCTCACCTGCCCGGTGTTTATGACGGTATGGGTTTTTCTGTTTTGCATCTTTAGTTCTTTTGCTCTCTCCTCAGGTATGCACGTTAAAAGTGTAATTTTATTTGAACAGAGAACCATAAAAAAGTGTTTTAAATTATGTTCCATGTTGCAATGTCGTTGTTAACTCTTTTCCCGCCATTGACAGAATTTTCCGGTGTTGTTTGGATTGCCAGTGTTGTTTGCCGAATTTCGACCCCCTGCAAAATTATTACCCCCCTCGTTGAAGTCACTATCTGATTGCCTAATCTTAACCCCACCCCTAATCCTGACCCCACACCTACTCCAAAACCTACCAATATTAGGGGGGTAATAATCTGGCAGAGGGTTGAAATTCGGCAAACAACACTGGCAATCCATGTTTTCACTAGGGGGCGCCATTACGCATCTTCTGAAAGAGTACAGAGTCTCCGGATCCAAAAACAATCTAAAAAGAAGCAGAAGCAAGCGATAGAAGCATTTTACTAATGCGACCATCAAACATTAAACAGCGGCTAAATCAAAACTGCCTAACGCTACCGAATTAAATGTCGACCCAGGAATCAGACTATGCAAGTTTTGGGGGTATTAAAGGACTCAATCTACTATGTTGTAATCATCATACTGAATCAGATCCGGACAAAGTATTTGAGAAAAACACGATTTTCTAAGCTTTCTGTTCAAAATGTTGCTTTTTTATTAAATTTACCCACATTCAAGTGTTAAAAAAAGAAGAATGCATGAAGCTAGAATCTCTGTATATAGTTCAGATATTTAAACAACAAAATATTCCGTGGCCCATGAAAGTTTTGTGAAAATGATCAAAAATGCTTTTTCGTGTATGACAACAACGTTGTCAAAACAATTCACAAGGATCCGCGAAAATGATTAAAAACGAAACGCTGTATTCTGCTGCCAGGCCAGTAGATGGCGATGTCACTTTTAGACTGAACATGTAACACGCATGACGTCACCATTTTAAGAAATTCGTGTTTTTGTTGTTTACATTGGGACGATTACGGTACGTTTTCAAAAACTTGCACTTTAAAACTCGTTTTCAAGCCCCCAAAACACCGTTATCGTGTAAATGAATGGCCAAAACGTACAAAAAGTTTTCAGTTGAAAACATGTGTAAACGGACCCTAAAATGATTAAAAATCATTATTGTTAATTGAAATAAAGCCTACATAAATATTAGATGAAAAACTTATGAAAAAACTTGACCATGGCAGCTAACTGAAATAAAAAAATTTAGGTTTAAGTACTAAAATTACTAACAAAAAATAGTAAAAAATAATAATAATAATAATAATAAAGCTTAATAGAAATATTTTAAAAACAACAACTAATAAAAATGACAAAAGTACATAAAAATACTAAAATTAAAAAAAGCAAATAAATGATAAATACTATAATAGTATATAAATAATTTAAAATAACAGTCACTTTGTGTAAATGCATCATGTAAATCTAAAATGATTAATCTGCTAACTGTTCTTCATCTCAGCTACTGCATGCAGGAAGAAAATGCTCTTGCAAAAGCTTTTTATTCACAGCAAACTTACATGTAATTATCCATAATCTTTCAGTTTAGTGAAAGAAAAAGTA
Organism: Mylopharyngodon piceus; assembly: GCA_039654765.1. NCBI lineage: Eukaryota > Metazoa > Chordata > Actinopteri > Cypriniformes > Xenocyprididae > Mylopharyngodon > Mylopharyngodon piceus. The sequence continues at coordinate 2,179,355 of CM077452.1, read as the reverse complement.
TTCAAAGAAGAAAATGAAGGTAAAAACTTTTGAATGCTTAATGAGCATCTGGTTAATATTCCTGTGCAGGTTTGCTGTTGTCTCAGATGTGGTTTGGCAGAGCTGCTGTTGTGTGTTGTAGGAGATGAGATCAGCGTTCAGGAATGTGATGTGAGACCAGGACAGATCGAGCGAGCCAGAGTTGTGTGGTGCTGATAAGAGCTGGAGAGCGTCCGCAAACTCATGCTCTTATCTGCCCTGGATGAGCTCAAGAGCTTCCCAGCGTTCCTGTTTCTTTAACAGGAATTGGGTCAAGATTCCAATCTTCTCCCGTTTTGGCCTAAAGCTGGAGGCAGGAAAGAGGTGTGAAGAGTTCAAGTGCAGGAGAATTTAGATCAGTTTACATCAAAAATCTATAAACAAGAAGAACGCAGGAGGAATAGGGAAGTGCTGTTTGGTTGCTCATATAAACTTATGCACGGCCTAGAAAGCAGATAGACTGTCTGTGCATGAAATGGGACACTATATAAACACCTACCCAGTGAGATGCCTACCCATAATGCATTTTAAGGCCTTATATTCGCTCCTGAAACTCACTGGGTTTTGAAGCAGAGCTTCTGACCTGTTTCTCTGAGTTCATGTGTGAACCTCCCTTAACTTCGCTGTCGGATATTTATAGCTTCTGCTTCGGCTCCTCGTGCCAAATATAGACAAAGAACTGCAGGAGAAAGTGAGTTATTGGGAGAGGAGAGCAGCATACAGGAAAAGAAGAGCGATAAACGCTTGATAGTTTCATGCAGGGGTCCCGATTACTGTCTTTTCTCTCTTTTCTTTGTTTCTGTGGACTCTGAATAGCACCATCTGTTTGTCCCGGGGGCCTCCGCTCAGCTGAGGGGGTCAAACGAATGGGGCAGACCACTGTCTTATCCCAACAAATGCACCCTTAAAGGATTAGTTCACTGCAGAATTAAAATTTCCTGATAATTTACTCACCCCCATGTCATCCAAGATGTTTCTTCAGTCGAAAAAAAAATTAAGTTTTTGAGGAAAACATTCCAGGATTTTTCTCCATATAGTGGACTTCAACAGGGACCAGCGGGTTGAAGGTCCAAATGTCAGTTTCAGTGCAGCTTCAAAGAGCTCTACACAATCCCAGACGAGGAATAAGGGTCTTATCTAGCGAAACGATTGGTCATTTTCTAGAAAATATATGCTTTTTAACCACAAATGCTTGTCTTGCACTGCTCTGCAATGCACCACGCGTTACGTAATCACGTTTGAAAGGTCACGCGTCATGTAGGGGGAAGTACCGATCCAGTGTTTACAAAGCGAATGTGCAAAGACTAAGTCAAACGGCCTTTACAAAAAAGGTAAAACAACAATGTTGGATGGAGTTTTTCGCCCTACCGCGGTACTTCTGCCTACATCATGACATTTCCAATGTGATTACGTAATGCGTGGCGCATCGCAGAGCAGTGCAAGACGAGTATTTGTGGTTAAAAAGTCCTGGAATGTTTTCCGCAAAAACCTTAATTTCTTTATGACTGAAGAAAGAAAGACATAAACATCTTGGATGACATGGGGATGAGTAAATTATCAGGAAATTTTAATTCTGAAGTGAACTAATCCTTTAACCACCCTTCGTTGTCTTCTGTCTCTTTAAGGGCTGACATTATTTATTCTTACACCTCGTAAACATTTATTCTAACAAAATTAGAATTTTTCACTTTTCACCTCTATGTGGCGCCAATTTATTTGGCTGTCAGAAATATTCGATTTTAAAGCAAAAATATAATGCAGCATCCGAAATCGAATATTTCCCTACTATATAGTATGCGAAAAACAGTATGCCAAAAGAGTGGCATGTCCGAATACTTTGAAGGCGAAAAGTACCCGGATGACCTACTACTCTGAAGTGTGCATTCAACGGACACTTTACTATCCCATGAGGCCATGGGAGAGGATTTATGAATGGCAGTGAAGCGACGCAACTGACGGTGGTAGGTCACGTGACAGTAACAACATGGTGGATGTACATCTGATTTTCATTCATTCTACCCATATTCATAATAAATACCAATACTTTAATTCAAAAAGGATGCATTAAATTGATCAAAAGTGACAGTAAAGACATTTAATGTTAAAGATTTATTTTCAAATAAATGCTGTTCTTTTGAACTTTCTATTCATCAAAGAATCTTAAAAAAAATATATCACAGTTTCCACAAAAACATTAAACAGCACAACTGTTTTCAACATTGATAATAATCATAAATGTTTCTTGAGCAGCAAATAATCATATTAGAATGATTTCTGAAGGATCATGTGACTGAAGACTGGAGTAATGATGCTGAAAATTCAGCTTTGCATCACAGGAATAAATTACATTTTAAAATATATTCACATAAAAAACAGTTCATTTAAATTGTAATAATATTTCACAATATTACTGTTTTTACAATATTTTTTATAAAATAAATGCAGCCTTAGCGAGCATAAAAAACATTACAGACCACAAACTTTTTAACATTAAGTGTTTGACCACTTTAATGATTCTTTAACTTGTTTGGAAAAACATCCTTGCAGCTTTTTTAGGATTCAGGTCAAAGTCATTGAATTTTATTTTCATAACTATTGTTACTTTTTCCCTCATCCTCACAGCTGTGATAAAATCTAACATAATCAATCATCCATGGTCATGTCTGCATTCAAAGGCATCAAAGCTGTTTCCATTTCTTTCAGGAATTGCACGTCACTATTTCTGGTTTAAAACCGGTTCTAATTTTAACTTGCACAACATTGACTCTTGTTATGCACAAAAACCCTTTTCATGGCATTTAGTTTAACTATGAGTATGCCAACCTTTATGAAACAAGCTTCTGTCCTGAGAGTGCCCATGTCAGCTTTTCCATCCTGGATCAGGGTGGAGGTGCTGCAGAACCAACAGGGGTTTTTCCTAACTTTTTTTTTTTTTTTTTTTAAATCCATCTGCTTGAGCACCAGTGCTGTTTACTAACAGAATGACGGACTGATCTTCACCACACATAGGATGAGCTCACACGCGTGTGTGTATGTGCTTCATGACAGTAGACAGAGTTTGACAAACGGACGCAGGCGCATCTTTAAAAACGGTAAATCCAATGCAGAATAACACAACTTGAGACTAGGACTTTAAGGATAGCCGAGTTGTTTATAGAATCTTGCATGTGTCTGATTGTTAGTTGCAATGCATAGCTGTGTTATGTTGTCATGCTTTAATATGTCTTTAAAAGTGCTACAGCTCTGACAGATCTGTAATTAGACGGCCTGTCTTTAATAATGGAGTGTCAGATTTTATGACTCTGATGTTTAACATGCTTGTGCGATAGTTCATGAGCTTTTATTAGCTCACTGATTTTTCCACATGAGACGGAGAGAGACGGAGGGTTGTTATATTATGTGTGTTTAATGTGCAGGGTTTTATTTGACCTTCAGCAGAGCCTGTTGTGTGTTTGCTTGGATGTCTTTCTTCAGGTTTCTATTGTTTAATAGTCGTTAATAGTCGTTCAGTGGGCTCCTGTCAGAAATGGCATTCGAGTGAGCTGTTTTGGCCGATCACATTGACACATCTCTCTAAGCTTATTGGGCATTATGTGCTTTTCCTTTGAGCCATTGTGTTAAAGTTGTTGACCCCGTTGGCTTGGCAGTAGTTTTCCTGTTTGGGCCTCAGTGTAGCATTATTAGTAGAGCGGAGACAGAGATGGGCCGAAACATAAACCGGTCCGAGAGAATGAATAGCATGCACTGATAACGTTGTTTATTGGCACAAACTGTCAAGCAGGTAAATTATTGCACAAATACGCCACTCAAGAATAAGACTGAATGTAATTTGCACGTAAGTTGTGGAGGATGCAGCAGATTACCTTTACAGCATCACTGCAATCCTGACACCCAAATCAGATTTATTAAAATGGCGAAAGTGTTTTAAAAAATGATTTCACTTTTTTAACTGTAGTTAGTGTGTAATGTTGCTGTTTGAGCATAAACAACATCTGCAAAGTTACGACGCTCAAAGTTCAATGCAAAGGGAGATATTTTCTTTTACAGAAATCGCTTTTTAAGGACTACAACAAACGGCTGGTAGGGACTACAGCGAGCTTCTTCCCGTGTTGGTGACATCACAAACCCCAAAATTTACATAAACACTGCCCCCGGGAACACACAACAAAGGGGGTGAGGCCATGTTGGGCTGCTTTAGAGAAGAGGAAGAGTTGTTGTAGTAGAGTGTTGTTGACATGCCGTCATTTTACGCCGGACTGCTTCACAAACGAGAGTCAATTCAACACTGGATTTGCACAAAAGATTAACATGACGGCACATGCTAGTCGATGAGTTGAATCAACTCCACAGCAACTACATAAATTTATCCACTAACCATTCAGAAACGTCCAGTTTCATTCTAAAAGTTGTAACTTCTTCCTGAGTCTCTCCATCAGTGTCCGACTCTGGTTTGAACAATGTAAGGCTGAACACCTTTACTGACAATCCTCATTTTGGCTGCGTGAGATTCTCCAGCTTTGTTGTTGTTGAGCAACCGAAGCGCGAGCTGTTAAAGCTCCGCCCCCTTCTGGAAAGCGGGCCGGGAGCAGCAGCTCATTTGCATTTAAAGGGACACACACAAAAATGGCGTGTTTTTGCTCAAACCCAAATTTGACAAGCTATAATAAATGATCTGTGGGGTATTTTGAGCTGAATCTTCACAGACACATTCTGGGGACACCAGAGACTTATATTACATCTTGTAAAAGGGGCATTAAAGGTCCCCTTTAAATTATACCACATGTTATGGTTGGCATGCTCTTCTCCATCATTTCAGCTTTAGTAATTTTAGTGCTTAAACTTATTTTAATTCAGTAAGTTGTCAAAGGCAACTTCATCTAATATATATATATATATAATGATATTTCCGCTTCATTTCAGTTATCAAAAACAATTTGTATTAGTTTTCCTCAACAATAACAACCCTGGCCGTGATGAATGTATACAAAAGCCCTGCTTTCAGCTGGTGGTAATTTTATTTTTGCCAGGCAAATAATGCAGACTTTTCTTAAATAAAGGTATTTTGAATTATTTCAGTTTAGCACTGAAAAGAATGACAGTGACTTAAACACATTTTGCAGAATTTGCAGCACATTCAGAGCCTGCTTAACTCTTTAGTGACTTCACTCCTCATGTGAAATGATGGACTAAATTAGAATAAAATGTTTATAAACTGGATATTTCTAGCTCAAAAAACATGATTTGATGAGCCATTTTTAACTGTTAAATACATGAAATAGTCAAATGTGTAAAATAATTATTTGAATTTTAAATTGCACCAATTAGACTACATTTCATATCAATGAACCATTTTACTTGATGAGAGAATTTATCATTCAAATAAATGTACTGAACATTAGTATCAGCTACATTGCTGTTGCCCCGTGTTATAAAGATAACAGTAATTTTACTCTAGTAAAATCACTATAATGAACCCTTAATGACCTGTTAATTTAGTTTAACACTCTTGCCTATATTTTTGTGTTTTCCCCCCACAGTGTGCCAGTGTTTCTCTGTGTTAGAGGACGGCGCTCTGGCTCACAGTCTTCAAGAGCAGGAAAGTGAGTATAAGCATCTACTTCCTGTAATCTTGCTCATCCTTCCTTATTTTACTGGGTTAAAATAGGCCATGAGCCTGATTCAACTTTTTTTATCTCAGTTGAGCAGTTTTACAGCTCCAACATCCAGAAGAACCAGGCGGTGCAGAATGATGTTCGTTTGGCCCGGAGGCTGCAGGAGGAAGAGGAACAGCGAGCGGATCTCCGCCGAGACCTCCGGCAGCTGTAAGCATCGTCAGGCCTCGACACGTGCCCCGAATTACTCAGTCAGCAACACTATAAAACCACAGACATTTAGGATATGCAAATGACTTTGTGGAAAACAGATGACTTGACTCATTCTTGTTGGATAACTTGATTAGTTTGTATATTGTGTGAGTTAAAAAAATAAAAAAAACACACACAGGAAAAAATGTTTGGATTCAGAGTAAAATCAGCCTGACATGACTCGGTAGAGTTGCTTTTTCCACTTGGTGCATGGACTTGTTTAGGGTTTTTATGTACAATACTGTTCAAAAGTTTGGGGTCAGTAGGACTTTTTAACATTTTTGAAAGAAGTCTCTAATGCTCACCAAGGATGCATTTATTTGATCAAAAATGCAGTAAAAATTATGAGATATTATTACAATTTAAAATAACAGTTTTCTATTTGAATAACTTTTAAAATGTAATTTATTCCTGTGATCAAAGCTGAATTTTCAGCATCATAACTCCAGTCTTCAGTGTCACATGATCCTTCAGAAATCATTCTAATATGCTGATTTGCTGCTCAAGAAACATTTATCATTATTATCAATGATGAAAACAGTTGTGCAGGATTCTTTGATGAATAGAAAGTTCAAAAGAAAAACATTTATTTGAAATAGAAGCCTTTTGTATCATTTTAAATGCTATTACTGTCACTTTTGATCAATTTAATACATCATTTGCTGAATAAAAGTATTAATTACTTACTGACTGCACACTTTTGAATGCTAGTGTACATGATATTGCAACCGGCACAAAAGAGGAAAGCAAAAAGCATATATTATAAATATCAAATCATATATTGAATCATTAATACATTCTCTCTCGTTTGCAGGGAGGAAGAGGACTGCAGATATGCACAGATGATTCAGGAAGAGCTCCAGAGGTGTGCCGAGGAGGCCAGGAGGCGAGAGGAAGAGGATGAGGTGTGTTTCATTAACACATGACAAAAATAAACCTAAAAAGCCAGACTGTAAAACTAGATTCTTACATTAGGTGAAGTAAATGCGAGTAGTGTTTGCCCATGCACATCCCACTGAAATGATGCTAGGGTGTTTTGGTTGGTTTTCAGGATATTGCTATTGGTATTCCACTTGGGAATTCTAACTAAGTGGTTGCTTACTGTTAATAGTGACATTGAATTGCATTTATGTAGCCTTGATTTACTATATAGATCTTATGTAGCCACGCCTCTTTTCAGCACTGCGCTCGTTGTGTTCTGTCTTCTGGTTTGTATTTCCACAGCATGAAGGTAAGATCTTACATCCGTTTCAATGCTCATGATAACTTTCGGTAACTCTACAATCTCTAGTGGTAAATCCACTTTACCAGCTAATTACTCTTCAACAGCAATGCCATAGAAATATACAGAGCTACTGCAAAAACAAGTTCAAACACAAGATGGCTGCGTGCTTGATTCTCTGCCGCATAAGATCTATAAATATCTGATATTGTGTTCTAATATTTTGTAGCCATGATTATGATTATCAGTGTTAGGGATAATGCATTACAGGTAACATGAGTTACTTAATCAGATTACTTTTTTCAAGTAACTAGTAAAGCAACGCATTAATTTTAAATTTACAACAAAATATCTGAGTTACTTTTTCAAATAAGTAACTCAAGTTTTCCCATTTATTGACTGACAGCTCTCCTGTTCCCATGTTGAGAGAAATCGGGAGTACAGAGGCGATGTGTGCGCTGTATGTGAACATGATGATTATTCTAGACTAGTTCTAGACTAAATTTGAGCATATATTTACTCATTTACTTCTTCTCCTGTATCGTACTCTTCTGTATTCCAGAATGTCAGCACAGCTGAAAGGTTTGATTATTTGAGCTGCGCCCTCTACTGTACAGGCGTGAATTTGCATTTCCTTCAGCCTGAGGCTTATTCATTTCACTTTTGATGTGAAAGGGCCCCTCACATTTGACAAAAATAGAACTTTTTTTGTTGTTATAAAAACAAAAAAATCAGACATAAACACGCAAAAGTAACATAACACATTACTTTTCATAAAAAGTAACTAAGTAATGCAATTAGTTACCCAATATTGTAGTAACACAATATTGTAATGCATTACTTTTAAAAGTAACTTTCCCCAACACTGATTATTATCAGATGTTTGGTATCATAAATGTTGCTTCTTTAGCTCAAATAATGCTAAAAACCTGGTCCATGCTCATTCTAGGATTAAAAAACAGGCAACGTCTCTTTCAGAAAGATGATTTGGCACTATATCGAACCATAAAACATTCACCATATTGAACATTGTGATTTTTCCCATTCATTTCTATACAAATGGCAAGTTCCAAAAAAAGTGTTGTGTTCATTGCTCTGTTGTTAATTATCTGTCCACTCATGTTAAGTTGATTAAAACACCTGTGTGAGGCGGCGGTTGTGTAGAGATGCTTTTGCAGAGAACAATAAAGAACATAAAAGATACAAGAGACTGACAAGACTGAGGCCCAGATCTTGCACTCTGATATCCACTGGCTTCAAGTATTCTTTTGTGTCCTTTATTTAGCTGTTGGGCGACATTTCTGTCGCCTAAAGGAGCAGCTTTGTCATCATTGTTGTCAGGAGTGGTTTTTGAAAGTGTTCCCATGGTGATGTCTGCGGCGTTTCTGGGGTGATGAGTGGTTTGTCACTGAGGAGGTGGACCGCTCATCTGGGAGGCCACGTCCCGCTTGATGAACAGTGAGGTTCTGTATTTGTGGAAAGTCTATTTACAAGAGGCTTTCTGAGGCCGTCTGTCTGGAGCCCTGTATTCCGCCCTTTGGAAAAATGTCTTGAGGAAGTAATGGTCTATACTAGTACTTGGACTCATTTAAAGAGACAATAGCTTTGTTTCCATCCAAAGTTGCAAATTTAACTTATGCACAAAATTGGAATGTGGCATAAAACATTTGGGAATAAAGCACCATTTCCATCCCATGTGTGCAAGAGAACAAAAGCATCACTTCCTGGGAAATTGGCACAGAATATCTGTAATAAAATTGGAAGTTGTGGCTCTTTTTTCACACATCATAAATGACTTGTGCTTTGCATGCGGATGAAACACAATCTTATGAAAGAGTTCCAGGAGGTCATTATTCCCAACCATTTTGATAACAGACTTTGGCTCTGAATTTTGCATTTCAGAATGGCCAAAACAACATGTGAGATGCTGTGCAATGCGATTGGTCCACTGGTTAGTCCAGTTATCCAATCACATTATCTGTTGAGGCAGTTTTTTGTTGCACATCAAGGGATCTATTCGGTAAATGTGTTTCCATCATAGTTTATGCACGTCTTCTTATGGGATCAAAAAAATTATCTCCCTCAATTGAGCACTCAGTTGAATTTATGCACATCTTGCTGTTTCCATAAAGCATTTTTTTATGCAATATCCCAAAATTTGCAATAAATAGGTGGATAGAAGCACAGCTACAGTGACTGAAATGTAGTTGGCTTAAATATTTTGTATTTAATGCAATGAAAAAATGGAAAATTAATGATTTTGTCTGAAGGTAACCAGATTTCTGTAATGGAAACTGGGGATATTTCCTAGTTCAGTGGTCAGAATATCACTGAAATCTCACTTGTTATTGTTTTTGTATTAAAAAAATGGAGACAATCCATTTTTGTATGGTTTTGTTTTTTAATATTTGCAGGTTCTATGAACTATTATTATAATTAATAATTATTATAATTTTTAAGAGACATAGTGATGCATGAAATGTATTTGGCTTTGCTATTTTTCATTGAATGCAATGAAAAAGTGAAAATTAACGATTTTGTCCACTATTTCCAGATTTAGAAACTTTAGGAACACTAACCTCCTACTGCTGCCTTTAATCTCACTTGTTGCAATATTAATAATATTTTTTATATGAAGTTGACCAGATTTTAAAAAACAAAACAAAATTAAAAACAAAATTACAAAATATAAATAAATAAATATAAAAATATAACAAATATTTTTAACATTTTTAATTGTATTTAATATTTTCATTTTCACAAACTGTGAATATACTGTATACAGTAATTACAACTTTTCAAATGTTATTTTATGTTTGTGCTTTTAGGCTCATTTTAAGGACAAATATGTGCTTTCTGCAAATGTAATTTGTTTAGTTGATTTTTTAAAACTTAAGTTATTTTTTATTAATTTTTTTAACGATTGCTCTGGAAAACCAGTAGTCTTCTTTGGTTGTGTATTTTTGCAGTTTATTTGTGAGGTATTTTGAACTTGCTGTAAAACGGGGTCATTTCCAGGATAGGACACCAAGAACTGAGACAGGCTTACAGAAAATGGCAATGTCTTGTGATGTTTTTGTGTTTTGTTTTGGTTTGCAGCCGAAGAGAACGTCCATCAGCACCTGCTCTGTTTGTTAACTCGGGGTGTTTTTTTCCCTAGTGTGGGCTGTAGTCGTTCTACATGAACACCTGGTGTTGACTGTCCTTTCTGCCTAACGGTGACATTATTAGACTGCAAACAGAGCAGTTGAGTGAGGTAGAAAAGATTTGTACTGGTAATTGACTTTCTGTATTTCTGCCAGCCTGTAAACAAAGTCCAGCAGTGTGAATGTCCAGTGGAGCTGTAGCCTTTTCTTATTCTGGGTGTAAAATCAGATTTCCAGTAATGGCTAAATGTATACATCTGTATCTTGGCAGTGTCTCGTTGTTCTTATAACTGCTGGCCATATTTTCCTAGAATGACATCTTTATCTGTGTGACCCGTGTCAACACTATTTCAGCTATTTCAAAACAATGCTAACTTCACAAGTCAGAAAGCTCATAGCACTCAAGAACACAAAAGAGAAACTACTGGCAAGGCAAGTTTATTTAGATCATTATATTTAGCTTTTTAGAGCTATATACAGTGCTCAGCGTCATTGAGTACACCCCCTTTGAAAAGTAACATTTTAAACAATATCTCAATGAACACAAAAACAATTTCCAAAATGTTGACAAGACTGAGTTTAATATAACATCTGTTTAACATAACATGAAAGTAAGGTTAATAATATAACTTAGAGAACAAAATTTTCAGTTTTACTCAAATTAGGGTGATGCAAAAATGAGTACACCCCACTGAAAGTCTCTGGAGCAAAGCTAAATTTTAGACTACAAATGTCTAATTTAACAAGAATTCAACCACAGGTGAGTCTAATTATTCATTACACAGGTGTCCAGCAGACAGTTGACTATAAAAGGGTGTTAAAACCCCTTCCCATTTCATGCTGTCAGCAATGGCACCACATGGAAGAGAAATGTCACAAGACCTGAGAAAGAAAAACATTTCTTTACACCAGAAAGGTGAAGACTACAAGAAGATCAGCAAAGCTTTACTTATCAGTCAGAATACTGTAGCAAAAGTGGTACAAAAATTTAAAAAAGATGGAACTGCAACCATCTCACAGAGACGTCCAGGTCGTCCACGGAAGTTAACACCTCGACAGGAGCGTCTTCTGATGAGAAGGATTGAAGAAAATCGGCATGCAAGTTCACTGCAGTTATCTAAAGAAGCAGAAAGCCAAACTGGGGTGGCTATTTCCCGTGACACAATACGGCGTACACTGCAGAGGAATGGCATGCATGGGTGCCATCCACAAAAGAAGCCTCTCCTAAAGCCCAGGCACAAAAAAGCCCGCCTAGAGTTTGCCAGGGCCCATGCTGACAAAGATAAAGACTACTGGGACTCTATACTCTGGAGTGATGAGACCAAGATAAATGTTTTTGGAACTGATGGCTTCAAAACTGTATGGCGACGCAAAGGTGAGGAATACAAAGAAAAATGCATGGTGCCTACAGTGAAACATGGTGGTGGCAGTGTCCTTATGTGGGGCTGCATGAGTGCTGCTGGTGTCGGGGAGCTGCATTTCATTGATGGCATCGTGAATTCACAGATGTACTGCTCTATACTGAAGGAGAAGATGCTACCATCACTCCGTGCCCTTGGTCGTCGTGCACTTTTCCACACATCTAAGGCCACTGTTTGATTTCTGAAGAAGAACAGGGTGAAAGTCATTCAGTGGCTCCTGATCTGAACCCAGTCGAACACCTATGGGGAATTCTGAAGAGACAAGTTGAGCATCACTCTCCATCCAGCATCCAGTCTCTAAAAGAGGTCATTCTTGAAGAATGGAAAAAGAAAGATGTTGCAAAATGTCGCCAACTTGTTCATTCCATGCCTAGAAGACTTGGTGCTGTCATTAAAAATCATGGAGGCCAAACAAAGTACTAGATGTAGTAGTTTTTGTTGTGGGGTTTACTCATTTTTGCATCATATGTAATCTAAGTTATATTATTAACCTTACTTTCATGTTATAAGTTAAACAGATGTTATATTAAACTTAGTCTTGTCAACATTTTGGAAATTGTTTTTGTGTTCATTGAGATATTGTTTAAAATGTTACTTTTCAAAGGGGGTGTACTCATTTATGCTGAGCACTGTGTATATATATATAAATGGGTCATTGACGAATAAGGTTTTTAAAAGTGTAAAAAAAAAAAACATAATGGAGATATAATTATTTTTTAAGTTTTATTAAGTGTTAATGAGATTATGTGGTTTTTATAATCAATTAACACTGCTTTTGTCATTTTTTTACAAGATGGACAAAATTTGTCACCAAAAAAGTCATTCGGTTTAACCAAAATTTCGGTTTTACTGAATGACACTTTTGGTTATACCGAATGACTAGTGCTAACAGGCTGATATCTAGCTAGCTAGCAAAAGGACAATCAAATATTTTATATTTAATACAAGTTTTTAAAATATTACAACATTTTCCATGTTTTATAGCGGTTGTACCGAATGACCTGATGTTTCGGGACATGCGTATGAACGAGTGAAAACATGAATTTTTCAAATAGTTAAGAGAGAGTTAATTACTTTTCTTCATGACCATGTGGTCCTTTGCAGGTGTCTGAATGATGTCACATCCTGTCACATGATATTGACCGCATGACTTGATCCAAAATGGTGCCTTTATATTGGTTACTCCGAATGACATCAATGAAATTAATTTTTCCGTACATTCTTTCTCATAACAAAGCAACGACTTCTACACATAATTTTAATAGCATTTTGCACTATGTTGATATATGATGTTATAAAATCATGCCAGAATAAAAAATATATACATTTATTACATTTTAAGATATTTTAATCACAAATGAAATGGCTGTATTGGCCTTTGGACGGTTAAACCGAATGATCTTTTGACACTTAAAAATCTTTAAAATGCCTTTATATGTAGCAAAATATAATTAAAACCTTTTGGATTCAATAAAAAAGATCTAGCTGTACTACCTTACATACTTTGAATGTCATATCTCTGTTTATTATTATTATTAAGGCCTTTGGACAAAAAAAAAAAAAAGACCCGTCACGTCATTTGTATTACATTTGTTTGAATGGCAAAGAGAGGCCCTTGTTATAGTGTGTGTGTGTGTGTGTGTTGGTGTATGATTGTACAAAAGCGTGTTAGACACACACATTCCCACTTGAGTTCTTCAGGCCTGTATCGTCGAGGGTGGGCCAGTCGGGCTGGGCATCAGAATGGAAACTCTTTCACCATGGTGCCGCACAATGAGAAATGCCTCACCGCGGTGCTGAGGGCATGTTGATTGCTAAAACTTATCTACACGTACTTTAACTGTTCAGTCTGTAGGAAACACACGTTTTTTAAACCCTCAGTCTTAAGTGCCCGAACAAACCCAACAGCTTGAAGACTGGAATACCCATGAGCCCACACAACTGCATCCACTGATGTTGAGTGTTTATTTGTGTAGGCATTACATTGACTTTCCCATGGGGAATTCTCTGTTTGTTTATAAGAAATACGACATGCTTCATAGTGGGTAAAACCCCTTTTTGGGGAACATCCAGTTGGTCAAAAATAGGGACTGTCTTGATGGACGATCAGCAAACACAGTCAAATGAGAACATATTAACAGTAAGTGCAACCAAAAATAAAATTCTTTCATCATTTACCTTAAACTTCACTCTGTTTGGCACACAAACTAATCAAATGGCTACCGAAGACTTGTAATATAGTGAATTAACTTCTTATTTACTTCTTTTACTTACTTAGTATTTACTTCTTTTAAGGTGATCTTTTGTCATGGTGATTATTTTTTCTGTGCTCATTGTCTGCTTTATGGTTCATGTTTTGTTTTTTAAGACTCAAATGAGGGTGATTAAATGAGTTTTTAGGTGAACTGGCCCTTTAAGAGTGTGACCGTAAAGCACAAACCTCCTTTTTACTTTACTGTCCTCTAGTGGACAACTGAAGTATATACTTTATAGTTTATGCTTTTTGTCTCTTTTTTTTTGTTTTTTTTTTTTTGTCTCTCTTTTTCTTCCTCAATATTAAGGAAACCACATAAAATGAACTTCAAACTAAAAATGATCTTAAATTTAAAATTAAAATGAACACGGTGAGGATTTTAAAAGTTATTTTTAATGTGTTAATTCACGTCCTGTCTTTCTTTCCTTAACTTGGCCGCCCATTTCCTATTGATTAAGCTGTTAGTGTATAAAATAAAATTGTCTCCTATTCTATTTAATTCATAAAGGATCACAAAACCAGGACAGCAATGTCACATTACATGTCAGTAAAAATTTACCATGGTAAGCATGGTTTCTGCCAAAATACTAGTTAATTTTCCTCCAGTTCAGATTTAATGTTGACTTTAAACAAATTCAGACAACTGTTATGAGATATTACTGTAGTTACAATCCCTGTGGTTAATGTGGTATTTTGCTGGAAACTGGTTAGGATATCCTCAAAGTCAGATGGTTATTCTCTGAGCTGCTAACAACATTACATTAGTGCTTCAGTGCTCATATGCGTTGTGCAGTTTTCTTCCGTGATGTCAGTGTGCAAATGAGGTCTGAGGCCACTGAAGGACTCAGCAGATCTCTGTCCTGAGAAGTGTCTCTGTGGGCGTCACACGTATAGTGTGTGAGTAGGTGTGTGTCTGTGTGTGAGCTGTACTTTCCGCTGGTCTGGTCTGCTACTGCTCTGGGGGTGTCACTCTGGTTTTTCGCGCTGAAAGATGATGCGTTTTGTTCGAGTGACTCCGTGATGGAACTTTCGCGGCCTACTCTGACACCTCTGCTGTGTGATCTTAAACTCAGACCAAGATGTGTTTGTGCGTGGTCTGAGGTCTTAATCTGAATATCACCTCTCCTCCACCCTCATGCATTAGAGATATATTCAGTTTGGCCGTTGTTAAGCCGCTTCTGGCCTGTCAGTTGTGCAGTGAAGCCAAAATTCAATGTGAAATCATAATGAACATTGTTTACTTTCTTAAAGGGATAGTTCACCCAAAAATGAAAATACTGTCATCATTTACTCACCCTCAAGTTGTTCCAAACCTGTATGAATTTCTGTCTTCTGCTAAACACAAAAAAAATATATTTTTCAAAATGTCAGTAACCAGACAGTTGATGGTCCCCATTGACTTCCATAGTATTTTTTATTTTTTTCCATGCTATGGAAGTCAATGGGGTCCATCAACTGTTTGGTTACAAACATCGTTCAAAATATCTTCTTTTGTGTTCAGAAGAAGAAAGAAATTCATACAGGGTCAGAACAACTTGAGGGTGAGTAAATGATTGCAGAATTTTCATTTTTGGGTGAACTATCCCTTTAATGCATGTTAAAAAAAATAAAGCTAAATAGAAATATTAAAAAAAGACAAAAGCGCATAGCAAAATTATTAAACTAAAAATGATAAAATGTGAATTATGCATCTGTGAATGTTGTTCTAAAGAAATATTTTACAATCTAATCAATACCCAATGGATGAATCCAAATCCCATCTCATATTTATTTCTAATATTTACTTTTTTACTTGTAAATATGTCACTCTAGGTGCATGTGTTTTGTTATTTTGTCTTTGGCTTGGTCAGCTAGGGTTTAAAAGACTAGTAATATTATCGATTTAACCGCACTGACACCATCAGATGAGAACAAAACTTGAACTGAATTGCTCTGGATAATGACTTTACAACTTTGACACTATTATTGAACTGAATTGAATCAACATTGAACTGAATTGAGCTGAATAACAACACTATTGTTTTCTGTAGAGCACATCATGAATAAAACACATCAAGAATCAGTCGTTTTTATTATTGAATTTGTGTGTGAACTGTTTTCTGAACAGGAAATTGCAAAACAGCTACAGGAAGAAGAAGAAATGGAGATGAGACGGCAGAGGGCTGATGCTGGTCACCATGAAAATGGCTGTGTTTCTCCACTATGTGAAGGTAAATGTTTTTTGTTGTTGTTAATGTAAATACATTCATAATATGTTGCACAACTGTGGTAGGCTTTGGTCTTTAACAGCTGTTCTCCCTCCGTCAGGGTTGGGAATCTGGGAGCAGGTGCTTCAGGATGCTGAGTTGGCCCGTAGACTTCAGGAGGAAGAGGACATGCTGCCTCGCAGAGATGTACGTTACGTTGAACATATTTTATTTGCTTACATGCACACTTGAGGTCTGCTACTCGACCCGAGCCTGGTTTCGAGCCAGGCTGGGGTTAGTTTTTCATGTATAACTTCAGGTTTGCATAGGGTTCGGGACCAGTATTACTTTGTTTTTGGAGATTGTAAGTATATGTGTGCCTGTGTCTACTACTTTGAGAGAGAATAAAAAGAAAGGGGTGACTTCGGGTTTGGTTCAGACTCAGTCTTTGGATTTGACGGTATCCAAATGAAATTTAATTTTAAATTAAAATTTAAAATTTTAATTGAATGTAAATTGAAATTTAACTCACACTAGTTTTATTTATTTATTTATTTTTATTTTTATTATTTATTTATTTATTGGTAATTGAAATAAATTACAAATATTAGATTACTTAAATTAAAAAAAACCTTGACCTTAAAAAAACTTTGAAAATTAGAAATGTTGCTTTGGCAACTAACTGAAATAAAATAAGCTGAAGTACTAAAATTACTAAAACTAAAAATAAATTAAAGCTAGACAGAAATATAAAAAAATAATAAAATCATATAACAAAATTACTAAAACTTAAACTAAAATTAAAATGAAAACTGAAAATATAAACATAAAAGCTACTTTAAAATATTAATAAATACTATAATATTATAGTATATAAATAATACTAAAAATAACATAATAATTTTTGTCTTTTTGTTACTTAAGCAAAAATTAACTAACTCAAATTAAATAAGTTGAAGTACTAAAATTGCTAAAACTAAAATAAATAACACTAAATATTTTTAAAAATATATTTCTAAAAAAAAATGACAAAAGCACAACAAAATTACTAAAACTTAAAATAAAATTTAAAATGAAAACTGAAAATATACAAATAAAAGCTTCTAAATATGAATAAATATTGTAATTGTATATAAATAATTACTACAACTAAATTATAAATTTACTACTAAAACAACACACATAGTATTTATTATTATGTTTTTGTTTAGCAGTTTCCTCGCAGCTCTGGATCAGAGGTGGACTTCATTGCGGCTCAAGTAGCCCAAGATGAGGTAAAAAATATCTTCAGGATAACTAAGATTACACTGTACAGATAACAAACAGATTGATAATATATAACTCCATATTTTCTTGTAATGGAGATTATAACTAAAGTACATCAAATTACATACTTCTTCTTGATTCTCAAATGTCTAAAGAAACATCATCTGTGATGTTGCCCTAAAACTCTCTAACTCTCTAAAATGCTCATCAGGAGATCGCACACTACATGCAGCGGCATCAGAGAAGAGTCAAAGACAGGCCACAAGACCTAGAGATCCAGACGAGACCTGCTGAACCAAGAGATGAAGGAAACACCACAACCAGGAAGGTCTGAATGAACCTCATACGCTTAATGAAAACACAGCTCTAATAATAAATGAGGGACTTTATAACACAACCTCAAACATTTTATTGATTTTATTCAACAGTTGTGAAAAGTAAAGCATGCAAACACATAAAACAAACAAAATATTTGGTGTAAAAACATTTTTCGCTCAGAAATCGGTAGTATATTTCACAAACAATTACAAAAAAACTGCATGTAACACATTGAATTAAACATGAAAATTTGAAGCTGAAAAACTGAAATAGTATTTTCTTGTAAAACGTACTCCTATAATTTTTATTTACAACTTCAAAAAATCCTTTTTTACAGTATATAAGTTTGAGTATTTACGGTGAAAGAAATCTGTAACATTAAACCACAAGAATGCTTCTTTTGCATTTGGTGTGCATATATCTTTTGCAGACTTTCTCATTTAAAGAGGACCTATTACGCCCTTTGTCTTAATTCTGTTTTTGGGCTCTACTAGAATATTTTCATGCTTGAATGTTCAAAAAACACTTTGTTTTTCCCATATTCTCCATTGTTGCTGCTCCTCTCTTCCCAGTCTGTCAGTAACGCTGTGTTTAGTTGCTGTCTCTATGAAGCCCCTCCTTCCAAAAAGCACCATGTGCTCTGATTGGTCGGCTCAATAAGTGTGTTGTGATTGGTCAAGCGTGTTTGGGAAATGTCCAGCCCCTTACCATAACCACAAGTTTCAACACACTACAAACTAACTCAACCAGGCCCTGCTCCTTTATTTTGCATATGCCTTGGGCGGGAATTATTTAAATGTGGAAAATTGTGACGTGTTTGTTCCTGGAAGAAAACTCAAGACTTTCTGGGAGTTCAGAAACAGTGACACTGATATAGAGAATAACTCCCTATGGAGTGACCTTTTTCATGCTAAAACAGCAACATTAGACACTAAAGAAAGATGTAAAAATGCATAATAGGTCCTCTTTAATTCATAGTGTGGACAGACCTTTCATTTGTAATGTGTTTCACATTATCGTTTGGTGTAAATGGACATTTTCCAGACAATGTTGTCTTGAATTTCAGGCTCTTCAGATGTTGCGAGAGAGGCTGAACTCAGACGGACTGCATTCGCCTGTGGAAGAGGAAGAATACACCATTGAAAACCATCTAGCAAGCCCATCATGCACTACACTGTAAGTCACACATTCTTTAATTATCTCACGCATTCACACAATCTGCCATTTCTCAAGAACGCATTTCAGCCGTTACTGTATCTTTGCACCTTGTTTATCTCTATTCAGCCGAAACCAACACATACACAACATTGCAGAGGAACTTGACCCAACGTTCAAGGCTAGAAAGCGTGAGAGCCAAATTTCCACCAGCCCCCAGTCAGGTACCAATGCATTGTTATATAATAGGAAAGTTCAATAACTGTATTTATGCCACATCAGCAGCCATTTCCTGTTTCCTCAGCAGGTCTGTGCTTGGCCCCTCGTAACCCGCATAGTATCTTTTATGACTATTTACCAGAACCCACCTTCATACCACCAACTAAGCGGCAGAGCGACAAAGCAGGACGTCACAAAGCCAAAGACAAGAAAGAGAACTGTAAACAACAGTGAACGTATGACTAATTCAGTAGTGTCTCTCAGTTTTGTCTTTTGAGTGAATAAACAAGTATTATATAATCAATTGTATAGGCACAGATTAATCTATTGTTAGACTGAGTGATTCACTGATGTTCCATTCATGCACTCTTAGGAAAAAAAAGGTTCATTGGGGTTCTATATAGATGTTTAAAGTCCCCCTGTGGTGATAATCAAGTTTTTAATGTTGTTTATATGTCTATGTGGTGTTTTTTAATATGGCAAGCCATATGCAAATTCGCAAGTCAACACCGTTGCTGAGTATTTTCTCTTTAAATCTGCAGTGATCTAAAGACAGTTTCAAAAACGCGGTTTGAAATCGCTGGTGTTTCTGACGTCACAAACTACCTTGTAACCAATCACGTCAACTTTAGCATATCATTAACTATGACCGATCTGAAGCAGGGGAGTCTCAAGAGAAGGTTATCCCGGCATATTTTTCTGTTGACATGAAAAGTCGGGTGATTTAGCAATATAGCGAGTGTATGATGTTCTCCACTGACGTTCTAAGTTGTTAAAAAAGTTTGTAAAGATGCTGATTTTTAGAAGACAGCTGTCTGACTCTGACATGAAGAACGGGAACATGGTTTGCAACACATTATTAGCTGTTTGATAACGTATCAAGCAAAAGGCTAATCATATTAATTACAGTTATGCATCCGACGTTGTAAAAACAATACCATTGTGCAGCGTTTACCTCAGTAAGTTGACCGAGTGGATCTCTGAGCTCGTGCGAGTGAGTGGAGGCGGGGCTAATTATCATATTCATAGATCCGCATATACTAAATGAAGCAAGGGTGTAGAGTTCCATTCAAGCTATTTTAAAGCATGAAGACATTTTTTTCACAGGAAAAAATGTTTAAATATGTCATTTTGGTGATCAAAGATGAGTTTTAAGGGATAAAATTATTGACTACAAGGGGACTTTAATGGGTTATTTCAATTTTTCTAGTGATAAAACATGTTTACCAGCTGTTTAATTCATAAAATTTAATCTAAATAAAGAATGAATTAAAACAAAATGTATTAAATCTAAATCCATAAAACGATCCCATGATGGAATCCCTTGAAGCACCTGACAGAACCCTTTAAGGTTCTATATAGAACCTTTTCTTCTAAATGTGTGCAACTTGTAAATGGAACAACACTTGAAGTTGGTCTTCAAACTTTGACTCTAAAGCTGCGATTTCATCCTGTTGTTGAATGGAAACACACTAACATGGCAGCACCAGGGAAATGTATTATATATAATGTTAAACACTCGCTTTTAATCTATCAAAATACATTGAGTCAAATTCCTTCATTAAATGATGATGAAACCTGTTTTGCATGCACTTGCAGAGACAGGTGTGTACAACACTATAATTTTTTTTAAATCTCTGTTGTTAATTGTACACCTGCAAAATGAGTATTCGCATAGAATGCTGCAGGGATAATGTATTTTTGTAGGCTCTTGCAAACTCAAACTTTTAGAGAAAATGTTTTAAATAAAAGGTGCATACACGCCATGTCATAAATACCGTAATTACAAGATTTCAACTTGTAAAAAGCATTCACGTCCTTGTAGAGCTCGTAATTACAACTTGCAAGCTAGGAATTTTCTGAGAGCTCCTACTTGTACCACCTGACCACTGCACGTTGATAGTTTTGCCACAGTAATTACGACATGGCGTGAATGCAGCACTTTGAACGCTTTTTACAAGTTGAAATCTTGTAATTATGGTAATTACGATATGGCGTGAACGCACCCATGGTGACGTTGAAGTCATGTGACCATGGTGTATTTTTGTTTATAGCCTACGTTTAGCTTTTCACTTCTGCCAATTATATTTAGGCTTCAAAATCATAAAAGATTATCATGATGAAGAATCAAGAATCAAACTTTTGTTGGTCAAAGACCTTATTTTCTGTAATAATCCAAAAGACAATGGAAAAATCAAATGGGTTTTGTCAACTGAACCTTACAAAAATACGTCATCACTGCAGCTTCCTATTCGTGATGTTTCACAATTAGATTTCCAGGAGACATCTTTGTTGACAATCAAACACCTGCTAAGATAACGCTTTCCACATGTTGGGCAATAGATAATCTTTTTAAAAAAAGTTGGAAATATCACGTGTAAATATCGCACATCTGTTTCTGGATGGAACGCAGCATAATCTGTGGTCATATACAAGACTTTCGAGGTTAAATACAAGACTGAATATATAGTTTTTTAATCTTTAGGTTAATAGGAGTCTTTTAATAACATCTTTGTTAAATAAAACAGGTCAACTGGAATACGCCATAGACCTATGATTTTATGTTTGTATGAGGGATATAAGGCCTTATTTCTGCTGTCTTTGTGTTGTGCCGCACAATTGCTTTATTTCACAGCATTTTCAAAGGGTTTTAGTCCACATTTGTTTTGTACATTTATGTTCCTCATTTTCACTAAAAAAAGAGCGGTGTTTAATGGTATTGCGCAACATGATTCTAAAGGTCAGAGGTCAGAAAAGACCCTGAGAAGTCTTTTACCAGAATGTGAAGATTCAGGAGTTTTGCACTTGGAAATTCAGTGGATTTAAAATAATGCTATGCAGGGGAATTCTGATGGTGTTGAATTAAAATATCAAATGTAGTCACATCCTGACAGCCTACAGTATTTCAGTGCAGAGGTCTCTGCTCCCCCCACACATACTGTAACCTTTTGTGCATGTGCACCACGGCGATGACATCATCCGCATGAACGCCTCTCTGATCTCAAAGGCTAGAGGTTGACTGAACTTCTACAAAGTTAAAAGGTCTCATATTTTGAGGATTTCTTTTTTTTTTTGTAATATGCGTTAACATCTTATGTGTCTTCATAATAAAAGTCATTTTGAGCAAATCATTTTGTACTTGTTTTGTTACAGGCTGATTTATCATCAAACATTAAACTATCAATTATTTCTCTTGTTGAAATTATCTATTGATTCACAACAGAATAATGTTTTAAATCAGGATTTCCCAAAATGGGATTTTGTGAGCTGATAAAAAAACTAATTAAATCATAAAAAAGTCAAATTAACATAATTTTAAAATAAAAACAATAAAAAAAGATGTTATTTGTTTACCTGCATGTCATGTGACCATTGGCCAACATCAGAAAACAAACAAATATATTGTTAAATATTTTAAATATTAAAAAACATTTTACCACAAAGGGGTTCACCCAAAAAAAAAGTCATTAAAAAACAAACATTATCGATGTTATTAGTTGTTCAGTTTTCTCAGTACACATGATTTTGCCAAATTGGATGTGTTCCTGAAACAACAACATTTCTCGCAATGCATGTTGTAGAACATGGATGGACAAAGGCTGTGTCCGAAATCGCATACATACTTATTTTGAATAAGTACTTACTTTGCGAGCACTAAAAAAGTACGTTCAATCTAGTATGAATGCCTACTCTTTTATGAGTACTGTGAATTCGGACACTTTTAATACTGTTTTTCGCCTACTAGTAGGGAAGTATGCAATTCCTAACACAGCCGAAGTTCTAGTTAGCAAAATCACAATGTATTAAACAAAAATGAACCCTAATGTAACTCTCAAGGAGAAGTTTTCACCCTTAGTTGTAACCCTGAGTAAATAAGTACAAAATGTATTCTAGAACATGGGCATAATATGAAAATACTGCTTTAATGGCAACAAAATGTCACTGACATCATGATTTACAGTTTTAATAACAGGATTCTAGTAGAATTCAGTAAATAAGTTATACATTACATAGCAACACTATACATATCCTCAGATAATTACAAATTATGTTCATTTATGATCACAATACATGTTCATGCTTCTAAAGGCCCGATGCTCTGTGAGAGCAGCGAGTCCATCGAACTCTGACTGCTGCTGCTGCTGCCGTGTTCCTGCTGAGGAAAACAGAAGCTGCCCGCTTCAGAAAGATGTGTTGGAGTCTGTTCTCCTTCTGATCACAAGACACACAAAAAAACATGTCTGCATGAGGACACGGAAACCCTTTGTGCTGGGTAAATGTGCATAACTAAAGAAAATGGTTGATGAAGTTTACCTGGTTGCATTTTTTCTTTATGGGTGGCCTTTCTTCTTCTCCACTCCAGGAAGAGGATTACAGCAACAGGTATTGATATGCAGAGGAGCCCAAAGGTGATGAGGATAGCAGTGACCTCTGTAGCAAAGAGCAACAATGAGTGAATCACTTGAAAAGGTCATGGTCAGAAATACTGCATGAATAATTACCATTTTTTAAAGGGGACCTTTTCACAATATGTAACATAAGTCTCTGGTGTTCCCAGAATGTGTTTGTAAAGTTTCAGCTCAAAATACCCCACAGATCATTTATTATAGCTTGTCAAATTTGCCCCTATTTGGGTGTGAGCAAAAATACGCCGTTTGTGTGTGTCCCTTTAAATGCAAATGAGCTGCTGCTCCCGGCCGGCTTTCCAGAAGGGGGCGGAGCTTTAACAGCTCGCGCTTCGGTTGCTCAACAACAACAAAGCTGGAGAATCTCACGCAGCCAAAATGAGGATTGTCAGTAACGGTGTTCAGCCTTACATTGTTCAAACTGGAGTCGGACACTGATGGAGAGACTCAGGAAGAAGTTACAACTTTTAGAATGCATCTGGACGTTTCTGAACGGTTAGTGGGTAAATTTATGTAGTTGCTGTGGAGTTGATTCAACTCATCGACTAGCATGTGCCGCCATGTTAATCTTTTGTGCAAATCCAGCGTTGAATTGACCCTCGTTTGTGAAGCAGTCCGGCATAAAATGAATGTATGTCAGGGTCATCAGTGTGGTTGCTATCATGCCCACAGATTTCATACGTACTGATTTCTGCATCAGTTGTCGGCATCACTGTTGGTTTGTTATCTGGTTTAGGGCCACAGATTACGTCTGTAGATGAATTTCCAGGAACCATTATTTGATGGTCAGGCATACATCTGTGGGTTGAGAGATACATCTATTGAAATGGCTTGTTTCATTAACTCTAAAACATTTTTAACAGACAGATCTATATCAGAAACAATCAATAGATGTTAAATGCATCATACTTGGTCCAGTTCACGCAGTATTGATTGATCTTGTCATTGTACGTCCCTGGAGGACATGGCTCACACTTGCCTGAATTCATACAAGAAAGACCGTGCAGTTAGATGCATATTAGTTATTAATATCAAAAGACTGATCAGTTATCTTTATCCAGACGTACCTTTTGCAGTGGGTTGCTGTCCCTTGCCACACTCGGTAATGCAGTTAGAGCATTTATCATTTCCACATCGAAATCCTTGTGAACACTCACAAACTGTGTCTCTGCTGGGGGTGCATTTCTCCTTCACCCACCTGCCACCTGGAGCAGGAGCGAGATTTCATCAAAACTTTTAAAATACAGCTCCAGCATTCAAAGCTGTGAATACACTTGACGTGAACAGCACAAAAACAGACACGTTCTCACTGCTAATGTTGCTAATCTCCGATACTGCCGCATGTCCAAATTAACGTGGCTGTTCAAATTGAAAATCATACCTAAATATAGTCATGATCACAAAATTTCATTAAGATATGATTTCTATGGCCTTTGCATCAGTCTATTAACGCCAACAGTTTCTCATTGACAGCAACGATGGGCTCGCCAGTTCCACCTAATTATTAAAAGAATAGTTCACCCAAAAATTTTAATTCTGCCATTTACCCACGACCTCATGTCGTTCCAAACACGTTAAAACTTTAGTTCATATTCGAAACACAAATGAAGATATTTTAATGAAATCTGAGAGATTTCTGTCCATTGTCAGTCCACACAACTGCCATTTTGATGCTTACAAAAATGTTTATAAAGAAATCGTAAAACTAAACCAAATGAATCAAGCAGTTTAGTCCAAATTTTCGGAAGCCACATGCCAGCTTTATATGATGAACAGACTGAATTTAGGCTTTTATTAACATTTATACATTCATCAAAGCACACTAGAAAACGGAAGCTCAATCTTGCTTGATGTGCGAGAACCAATGAGGTTCATTCTCGTGTTGCGCAGCACGTTTGAGCTTCCGCAAGAGGTTTGTTCTCGCGCATCAAGCAAGTATGGTTGAGCTTCTGTTTATGTTTGCTGAATCTTTTTATGACATTAAAAATAAAAGCTGAAAATCAATCTGTTCATCATATAAAGTGATCGTGTCTCTTCAGAAATTTTGGACTAAACGGCTCAATTCATATGGATTAGTTTTATGATCTCTTTATAAACGTTTTGAAGTGGTAGTTGTATAGCTGTCAATGGAGGGACAGAAAGCTCTCAGATTTCATTTAAATCTACATTTGTGTTTCGAATATGAACTAAAGTTGACATATAGCATAAATTATATTTGACTGAAATGCTTGAGCTGAAATATTTTATATTCTACCAATGATAAAACTGTGCTTAAAAAGTTAAGTGTTGTGAGGGAGGACATTGGTAAGGAGCCTTTGAGCTCTAGTGAGTCTCTTTATGAAAACAGGCTATGTTTATGTTTACTATTAAGTTGAAACTGTGCATAACAGTGACTGCAAAATATGTATTTTAGGTATGGGAGTATGTACATATTTTGATATTTTATTTTATTGGGCTAGTTTGGGGCTAGTTTTTACTGACCATTGTCTAGTCTTGTTACACAGACCTGGCAACCCTGTAGTCAGCATAGGGCATTTTTGGCATTTGTATCGTGATTGTCAGAGCACTTGAAGAAAAAAACTCAATGAAGAAGTCTTTAGCGTCAGTTAAAAAGAAAAAGATATATACTGAATGCCATACCTCCTATACACTGATCACACCTCAAACAGATATATTGGTTTTTGTCAAGATCTGTGATGAAGGTGCCATTTTCACAGGGAGTACACAAATCCTCTGGTTTTGGACCGCATTGACTGACTAGACGGTTTCCTGCAACAAACACACACACACACACACATACAGTGGGATTAGAAGTCTGAAAATCAATACAACTTGGGTGACCATAGCCTACGTCCTCTTTTTCCCTGACATGTCCTCTTTTTCATACCTTAAAGAAATACTTCAGCCAAAAATGAAAACCTTGTCATCATTTGCTCACCCTCAAGTTGTTCCAAACCTGTATGAATTTTTTTCTTCTGCTGAACACAAAAGATGATATTTTGAAGAAAACTGGTCACCAAACAGTTGATGGACCCCATTGACTTCCATCGTATAGAAAAAAATACTATGGAGGTCAATAGGGTTTTGGTTACCAACATTCTTCAAAATATCTTCTTTTATGTTCAAAAGAAGAAAAAACTTGCAGGTTTAGAACAACTTGAGGGTGTCATCTGATCATGTGACTGTACAGAAGAACCTTGAGCAATGAAGCATTATCATGCTGTCATCAGTCATTAACTCAAAAGATGGACACTAACAGTCATGATAAGTTTTTTGTTTACTTTTCAGTTGTCAACTGTAATAAATTAAACAGAAAATGCAACATAGAAGCATTTTCACAAGTGGACTTTTGAACCTCACTCTATTTCTACACATATATATATATAATATACTAATATATTACTAACCCTAACCCTACATCTGAGTGAGTTTCCGTCCTGTGAAGATTATACATCTCTGATGCACGATAATCAAACCGAAAGTAATGCGTATGAGGAAAGCAGCTGTCTGTTGTGGTTTTTTTAATCACATGATCACACTGTATCATGAGGGGAATCCAAGACACACTTTATATCAGGGTTCATGTGTATTTAAGTACAGGCTAAACACTGTGGACTACATTTACATACACGTGGTGTCGCTTGATAACATTATTATTAATAGCTTGCTATTCTAGTTTTGTGTTTTAAAAAATTTCATACATCACAAATCAATAACTGTATATTCAATTCTGACATCTGAGCTTCACAAGCCTCTTATGAAAACATAATTACATTCAAAATTATGCATGTCTGAAATTAAATGGACAGACAAAAATGGTCAGTTCACTAAGTTACATACTATATATGATTTTTTTCTCCATTTGTTTTCCATTTCCATTTATATTTGTAGTGTTGTTTGATAACACATTGTTATTAATATTATCATAGTAATAAAATGTGGTAACGTAATAAAATTTCCATTGAGATAAAACCCTGACATCTTTCTGCTTTCTTATGTAACAAAACTTTTTTTTATTATTATTATTATTGATTTAATTAATCTTACTAAAAAAACAGTGGTACTGTCTGTTGACACTTCACAAAAATAAGCAATTAAACAATAAGCATCTCAAACCTTTCTGAACAAATGGCCACATTTAAACTCAGCTTTTTGCAGACCTACAATAAGTGATTTCAGTTTTTTTCCAAATTCATCCTATCCACAATCATAATCCTTACTATGGAAACAGGAATCTCACACACTCCTGTGGAGCACTGTATATTTAACTATAAACTTATAATATATTGTATCTTGATACTTGTACTCAAAGGTAAAGTCAAGATCCATAGTTTATCACATCTATACTTGCCCTTTTTTTGCCACACACAATCCTGTTGAGTTTGAGAAACTATTATTATTGCAGACAATGCAGAGGTTATATTCAGGGTTTTATCAGTCATTTTATCCCAGAGCTAAACCTTCCTTTGCAAAACTCACCTGGATTACACTTCAAACAGCACACGTCTTTGGGGTTGTCACTGGTTTTCCAGTCCTGACATCCAGATTTCACACTGTGTCCTGCAGCCAGAACCAGGACAGCTACAGCCAGGATCAGTCCATGGAGCAGCTTCATCCTCCACGACACGTCCGTCTGTTCACACGCTTCACACACAGTTCTCTGCTGAGAATAAAGATCGTCTCTAGTGAGCTGCTTCTATACAAAGTCTGAAACGCTCACATGTGAAACCACAATTTGTAAGTTCCAAAAACGTCATACACCCACATATACACACACACACACACACACACCCAAGCATGTAAAATGTCTAACAGTGACTCAGCAGTTAGATGATAACGAACCAGTTCAAAAATGCAGGGATATTCCTTCCTTATAATCAAATAATGTTTTTAATTTCATTTTTAGAGGGGAACCACAACCATTGTGCAATCTGTGCCTATTATTTCTTTTTTAAATACATTTTATATCAAGGATAATAATATAATGATTACACATTTACAATTACAATCCACTGTATGTTTCATTATTCAAAGGTACACTACAGTATGTAACTTTTGGCCCTCAAGCAGTAAAAATGAAAAAGAAAGTAAGAACTTTGTTTTTGTTGTGCTTCAGCTCTGATATATAACCAGATTAACCAGTTTAGATGGAAAGGACCTATAGTTTTACCCATTAATAGACACGGTACTTCCTCGAAAATAAATTCCAGTACAGCGCTAAACTACTATAATGAAATGAGCCTTCACAGTAGATAATGCTTTACAATGAACTCAATACATAAGGCAGTTTATCTGTTCAATAAAATACCTTACTTACCTGTTGAGTAATACAAACGCCACCATCTCCGCGTCGCTTTTACAACATTTCAAATCCCTCAGTTCTCGCCATCTCTGAAAAGCCAAGCCAATGTTGATTCTTGTTTTATTACAAGCTCTGTCGCAGTTTCTTTTTGCCAGCAGATGCTCCTCTGTTCACCATTTGTTTAACTATCTGGTGTTGTTTGGTTATATTAGACCGAGAAAAAAAAAAGTTTTGAATTTTTTAAAATCACTACTTCATCAGAATGATACGAAACTCTGTGGCAATTGCCATGTGACCACAAAAAAATATTGTGGACTTGATTTGAAAAAGCTAAATGGTCGTAATAAAATAGTCTAAGACACTAATATGCCTTCAAAAATTGGATTTTTTTAAGGCCTTCTCTTTATTTTAACATAAAATACAGCTTTAATTGAATTTTTTTATTATTATTATTATTATTTTCAATGAGAGAAAATTGGTCATAATTATTGTAAAAAATATTAATTAGTAACATAAAATTCTCTCAAAACACAAAATAAAAAAGGAAAAATATTATTGTACAAAAATATATTACATTGATTTTACTGAAAATAAAAAAAGTTATATTTTAGGTGTTCTGTCACTTTTGACTTCAAACAACACAAGTGTGACTCCCAAATGAACAATTCCAGAGGGTTAAAATGGGTGATTCCCAGAGGTAGCCAGAGCAACTTCTCCATTTATGGATATGACAAAAGACGAGTGATGTATGTACACAATTTCCCACTAAAACCATCCCAACAGATCTAAAATACACAAAAAAATAATACACTTATAATAGTTATAATACCATAGTGAATCAGAACACGTTTTGAAAGAATTATTGATCATGTTTTGACTCATTATTGAAATTTTGTTTATTTTAAACAAAAAAGTTACATAGTGTACCTTTAAGAAACCATTTTTCTATTATATCATAAAACAAACTATTTTTTTTATACTTGTGGAATTTTGTTTAATCTTAGCAGCCCGTCCGGTCCAGAAAGGTCTAATGATTTAAAATCAACATGAAATTAAATTTGATCCTTACACTTTCCTGGTCATATTTGGAATGATTCATCAGTGCACATTATTCCAAAGGATATAAAAGTCTTTCTTTGTAATCTTTAATCAAAATGTAATAACCTGCTCCTCTGAAACAACTTTCCTTTGCAGCCGATGGATGTACTGAAATAAAAAAGGCTGCAAACATAATTTCGTGAGCATATTAGAATATTTGTGGTATTCAGTTTTATAAATGAAGGTATTTCTTACATGGTAGGCAGCATAAACATTTGACCTTTAAACTCCCTTTTCATTGAGAAAATATGACAGTTAATACATCATGTCCATGACATGACACAGTCCATCACATCTTTCAATAACACATGTAAATCAGGCACATGTTAATAGACTTATTCTTTAAGTGTGACATCATTGCTGATGAATATTTTTTCTCATTGAGCAGGAAACTCCCCTTGTACCTGCAGCGCTGTTTATTACAGTAATATTTACATATTTAAATACGCGGGAATTGTTGTAACACTGGTGATGTCATTGTCTGGGCATTCCTGCATAACATCAGTGCTCCTCACTTCTATGGCTTCTGAAAGTAGACCGCCATTGCTCCCTCTGCAGGCCAAAGCCGGGAGTTCTGAATCCAGATGAAAACACGCTGGGCATGTTCCTCAACAGTCCCGATTTAACATCATCGTTTCTCTTTTTCATAAGTGCCAGAGCTGGAGTCAGAGGCAGATTGTCACAGTTCTGAAAAACAATAGAAATGGTAATTTCTTAGAGATTTAAATGTATACGTGTTTATGACGTCAGGTGCGTTCACGTTCAACTTCACGGAGCAAGATGGCGGTCTCTTAATTAACTAAAAATATTATAAAAATAGTTGGGGTTTTTTTTGTTTGTTTGTTTTTTTAACTTATAGAAAATGAAGATCAAATAATATGCATCAAAGTGTTCTACTTTTTGTGTTTTTAATGAATGAATGAATGAATTGTTATATTTTGTGCTGGCAATTAGCCTAGCTTATTTTATTGTAGGCTAAATAAAAAAGCCTCACAGTGTCGCTGCTAAATACCTATACAAGTATTGTTGTATTACACCATGTTTCTCACTGACACGCCACCAACTTGTAAACTCTAGGCTTAAAGAAAATCCCCAGCTTCCCACTCGTATTTACAACATGTGTTGGCGTTCATGTGCGTTCAACTCGTAAATACGATCTTTCCAACACTTGACTCTTCAGTAAAATGTGGGTGGGGCTATTTTCTAGGACAATGAACTTCTGATTATGCATTGACAATGTAAACATATAGGATTATTTACACAGACAGGCTAACTGTGCAAAAGTTTGGGGTCTGTACATTTTTTTAACATTTTTGAAAGTTTTATGTTCACCAAGGCTGCATTTATTTGATCAAAAATACAGTAAAAACTGTAGTACTGTGAAATACAATTTAAAATAACTGTTTTCTTCTTGAATATAGGCTACTTAATATGTAATTTATTCCTGTGATCAAAGCTGAATTTTCAGCATCATTACTCCAGTCTTCAGTGTCACATGATCCTTCAGAAATCATTCTAATATGATGATTTGATGATCAAGAAACATTTCTGATTATGTTGAAATCAGCTGTACCTCTTCCTATTTTTGTGAAAACTTTGATACATTTTTTCAGGATTCTTTGATGAATAGAAAGTTCAACAGAACAGTATTTATTTGAAATTAATTTTTTTGTAACAATTTAAAAATACCTTGATGAACACAAGTATTCACTTCTTTAAAAAAAATGGTGGTGAATGGTGGTGTACCTTTGAGACAGTGTGATTTTAAATCTTGGCTTAAAGGTCCAGTGTGTAATATTTAGGATCTATTGACAGAAATGCAATATAATATACATAACTATGTTTTTAGTGGTGTATAAAGACCTTGCATAATGAACCGTTATGTTTTTATTACCTTAGAATGAGCCATTAATATCTACATACACCGCAGGTCCGCTTTCATCAAATTCGCCATTTTGCGCTGCCATGTTTCTACAGTGGCCCTAAATGGACAAACTGCTCCACAGAGCACGTTTGCTTGACTGGCTACTCTCTGCTGTCTCAGATGACAACATCTTTGTCCTGTGTCGGCCACCGTAGCTTCTCTATGTGCTTTGAAATGGAGGGGTGAGCGGTGGACTGAGCCGTTGGTTGCATTTTGCAACCTCACTGCTAGATGCCGCTAAAATGTACACACTGCACCTTTAAATGTAGAGTACATTTCTTCTAGGCCTCTGTTGTACATTGATTTACTGTAAACATGTGTATTTGTACACACTGAGGATGGAATGAGTAATGTCATAACTGACAACATGCACAAATGTGGTTCATAGAAATTCAAAATAATCATGTTCCATTATTATTGAATAAGACTTGAAATATCAGTGGAAACCAAACTAATAACCTTATTAGTTATGGCTATTTAGGGCTAATTGTATGTTTTGTTCCAACAGCTGCCACATAAACTGCATATAAATATGAAATCTCAGTCTGTCTTACGGTGGTTCGAGCAGTTGATGCCGTGTCTGAACGCTGTAGATTGAGCTCCAGTGTGGATTTGCTGATGCCTGGGTTTTCTGTCCTAGTCTGTCCTGAAGAACTGGCACGTGCATTGACCCGTTTAAGAATGTCACTCAAAGTGCTGAAAGTCTTGCTCCGGGAAAGATCTGACGACTTCTGTAAAAGAAAACAAAACAGAAATGAGAACAGAAAGAATGAAAAAAGGTCAAAATGGAATAAAGCAAACAACATCCCTTAAAGGGTTAGTTCAACCAAAAATGAAAATTATGTCATTTATTACTCACCCTCATGTCGTTCTATACCCGTAAGACCTTCATTCATCTTCAGAGCACAAATTAAGATATTTTTGATAAAATCCGATGGCACACTGAGGCCTCCATCGCCAGCAATAACACTCCCTTTTTCAGTGTCCAGAAAGCTACTAAAAACATATTTAAAACAGTTCATGTGACCACAGTGGTTCAACTTTAATATTATAAAGCGTAGAGAATACTTTTTGTGTGCCAAAAATAACAAAATAGCGACTTTATTTCACAATATCTAGTGATGGGCGATTTCAAAACACTGCTTCATGAATCTTCGAAGCTTACAAATCATTTGTTTCGAATCAGTGGTTCGGAGCGCCAAAATCACGTGATTTCAGTAAACGAGGCTTCGTTACGTTGTAAGTGTTTTGAAACTTCAATAGTTCACGTGACTTTGGCAGTTTGATACACGCTCCGAACCACTGATTCGAAACAAAAGATTCGTTAAGCTTCGAAGCTTCATGAAGCAGTGTTTTGAAATCGCCCATCACAAATACTGTGGAATAAAGTTGCTATTTTGTTATTTTTGGCGCACAAAAAGTATTCTCGATGCTTTATAATATTAAAGTTGAACCATTGTAGTCACATGAACTGTTTTAAATATGTTTTTAGTAGCTTTCTGGACACTGGATTTTATCAAAAATATCTTAATTTGTGCTCCGAAGATGAGTGAAGGTCTTACGGGTGTGGAACGACATGAGGGTGAGTAATTAATGACATAATTTTCATTTTTGGGTGAACTAAGCCTTTAATCAACAATCAATATACTGCCAAAACTGTTCAATTTATTATGTATTTCTGTTTATGAGTTATTTAATGAAGTATAATGACCACTGATCTAAATAATATATATATATATATATATATATATAATTTAATATACATTTATCTCCGTGATAGTGACCCCCCTGCTGACGTTATGTCTGCGTCATTCACCTTTAACTTTGAAGCCACACCCCTCCTTATGTCAACGAAAGTCTTGTTATGATGCGGGTGGTTGATGTGTACGTGAGCGTGTGTAAGAAGCCCACACAGTTTTTGCAGAGGGAATAATATTTAACTGTTTTCTGTTTCAGGTAGGCTATATTATGTTAATCTTACGTTTAATGACGCTCCATAGTCGAACTCGCGCTGTACCGCGAACAGGTCTGGTTTAAACCATAGACTGTAAAAAAAAAACAAAAAAAACTAAAAGACGGGAAACTTCATGCTAAGATAAGAGACAAGTATCTGTTTTTTCTCTGTTTTAGTCTGTTTTGTTTGAGCTCCATCAGATGAGGCATATTACATCTAGGAACATTCTCTTGTCGTTTACTTTCACTGTCAGGGACTATTTTTCTGGCGGATGGATTGAATTGAATGATTTTACTTCATAAAAGTAACAATATATATAGGGTGAATTCAGTGTGATTGGGACATTTTTTGCCATTGAGATGACTTGGAAAAAGTGTCCCAATCAACCTGAATTCACCCTATGTTTTTGGCTTTAAAGGCACAATATGTAAGATTTTTGGATTAAAATATCCAAAAGCCACTAGGACAGTGTTATATATTTTTGTTGTGTACTTGCATTATCCCAGATGTTTCAAAGAATTTTTAAATCCAGAGAAATAAGCCATTTTAACCAGGACATGGACCATGTCCGTGCGTCGCCTATCAATGACATCATACCTGCGTTACCCTCGATTTCCGGTTTTATTTTGTAGAAACCATGGAAACACCAAAGACGCTTTAATTTTTTATATGTTTTATTAGACAAGGGAACAACAGAGCCTAATTCTTTTTACAGACAGAAAACTACTCATTGTTATATAGCTCAACACGTTTAGTCTCGTTTGAATCTCTTTTTCTTGATTTTCCGCGAGTAACCTTACGTTACCATGTATTTATCATGCCTCAGGGACAACACTATTTTGTCAAGTGGCTAACATAGCATAATCAAATGCAGCTTTATTTTAAGTAACAGTAATACAGCATTCTCTCCATCATATAATATGTTTTAAAATTAATTGCATGCCATTTAACAAGCCATCCAGCATTTATTAATATGATATTCTAATATCGATCTAGCTTATTGCAGTGTGCAACAAGTGTCTAATAGCAGCTGACAAGCGAACGCACTGAGTAACGTTATAACATCATTGTCAGCACACTTAAATGTATCTAATATGATAAACAGCACTGCGTTACCCCACATACGCTTGACCGGAAGTGGCGACTGTGGCATAATAAAAGTTCCGCTGCTCTCGAGGCGTTTCGCGCTCGTCTCTCATTAGCAATCGCTCCAGCGGCCTCGTTCTACTCCCACATCACTCATCCCTGCTCTGCTTCATACTACAGTAACGTTAATAATCTCAGGTGAAGACGACATCTCCCATGATTCCGCGCTCAATCTCGGCGCCATCAAGCGACGCCTTTGTTTTGAATAGGCGACCTCTAGTGGCGAAAAGCTACATAGCGTTCCTTTAATATTTATACTGTGTGGTAATCGTTTTATAAAAGCAATAAGGTACGAGAGGCCATGCTGTATAATGTGAATACAGTCACTGCTTCGCCTTGTGCCTAACACAAGTAACAACGCCCTTTATCCGTGAGTGTGTTCACATTAAAGCACGGCCTGTTGTACCTTATTGCTTACGTATAGCAGCAGCATATACCTTTAGATGGGATTGTGTGGTTCCTTCTGGGTTTATTGTATCTCCTAAAACTCTGTCCCTTCTCAGGAAAGAATCTCGTCTCATCTCTTCCTCTGATGTCATGTCGTTTCTGTGGATGCGGGATTTGTACACAGGATACCTCTCCTCATTTTCAGGATTCAGCAGAGGATACGTGATTCTGTCAGGTATCTGCAGATGCCTTTGGATGAAAGAGATGAGCACAACTCTCTAAGAGGTTTGCTAACATCTATTCAAATAATTGCCTTCTTGTTTGTCTCTTGTCTGTCTTTCTTTTGGACCGGTTGTAGTATTTACCTGTTCATCAAGTCATTGCTATGCATTTCTCCTGGAGAGTAATGCCGCCTACAGAAAACAGAAAAAGCACATGTATGTTGCGCAAACACATCTAACAATACATCCATACATATGAGCTCACATGAAAAGCCTTTTAAAAAATGCTGACCTTTGTCTTTGATATTCTGGATGCCTAAAGTCTGACAGAAACATTGAATTGAACCTGAAATGCAGATAAGACAGAGTGAGTTTAAACAGAAACTGCCTTTTAAGGGCAAATATTGTACCTTATTCTGAAATACAACAGGCAGCGGCTTCAAGATTGTGCTCTTAAAAGTTGTCACAGCTTGCAGAATATTATATTGCAACACTGTATATTAAATATGGAGTCATACATTTTGGGGTTTAGTCATCATCACATATCAGAAACTGTATATTCAATTCTACAAGCTGTTCATGAAAACACAAAATACATTCAAAATTATGCCATCATCTACTCATTTCATTCAATTACAGCATATTGTTTTTTGTTTAGTATCTTTTTTGTCATACGCTTCTGCACATTAAAGTTGGATTGAACACATGAAAGCATGAATTATGACTTTTACAATAATAATTTTATATATTTAAAATTTTTGTTACACAAGTGATGTCATTTTATGTTTTTTGTGGCAATATGTAAAGTAATATCGCAAAATATTTAATAAAATGCTGTAATATTTAGTCAAATTCTGCTTTTAATTACTACACTTTCAAATTACGGTAGTTTCTTGTTTTATTGGTGGTGTTTAATGCAGATTGATCTTTTCAAATTATGCTTAAAGTTGTAATTTTTAATTGAGATCATCTTTTATATGCACTTCTGCTCAAAAGTTTGGGTTTAGAAAGATTGTTGTTTGTTTTTGAAAGACGTCTCACCAAGGCTGCATTTATTTGATCAAATATACAGTAAAATACTGTATGGTGAAACATTACAATTTACAATAACCGTTAACCGTTTTCTATTTTAAAGGTACACTGTTACTTTTTTTTTGTTCAAAATTAATACTCTTTAAATAATGAGTCAATACATCATCCAAAACATATTTTTGTCTTACCCTGATACTCACTAAGCCTATTATAAGTGTTTATATTTTAGACCTGACGGGATGCTTTTCATGGGAAATTGCTAACATATGTGTGTATCTCATCATATCTGTAAATAGAGAAAAGTTGCTAGTCAGCTTGAGATCCTTTCCATCTAAACTGGTTATATCTCTTAAGCCTAGTAGTGAATGATTTATGAGAAGTAGGAAAACCACAGTCATCCTCACAGGACTGTCTAATATTATATCTGAGGTCAAATAACTTTGTATTTTGTACTTACTTGCCCTCCTCTTGATGTCCAGGCAGCAGTCTGCTGTTAAAGTCATTGTAGGAGACCTCCCATCCTCCTGGATGTCTGTCCAGGTGGTTGTGATGATGGAACTGCATCTCCGCAGCATCAGGTGCAGGACTAAGAGGGCTGTCCGGGAATCTCTTGATGACCCCCATCGCCTCCCAGTCCAGAGGGCTGTCGATAGGAGGAGGCGGAGGATTGGAGACGTACTCGGCGAGTTCAATTTTGTTGCTGTTTATGTGCAGGGGTGGGAGTTTATTATATATTTTGGGTTCAGTTGCTGGTTTTCCAGTTTTCCATGCTTCTGGGATTGGGAGTGAGGCAGCGTAGAGGGTCCGAAACTCACGATCGAACGATTCCACGACTGGCCCGCTCATAAGGGTGACGAGCTGACGATGCAGGTGAGCATCGCTCCAGGTAAGACTGATCAAGACAATGGAAAAAAATTCAAGAGATTATAAAGGATTTAGAAGATATAACTATCCAAAAAGGGACAAAGTAGCAACTATAATAAAGTAGTCAATATGACTCGTGCAAAAATTTCCAAGTCTTCTGATACCATTTGATCGCTTTACATGAAGCACAGAAAGAAAAGACATCGTTATTAAATGAAAATCTCATTCAAATCTCATTCTTGCACATATTCAAACATTAATGCATGTCTTGTGACAGACAGCAATGTGCGTTTGAATGCATACGTTTGAATATTTCATATCTCTTGTCACAAAGAAAAAAACATATAAAGTGATCAAAAAAAAAAAAATCATGGTTTCCACAAAAATATTAAACAGCACAACTGTTGTCAACATTAATAATAATAAGAAACGTTTCTTGAGCAGAAAATCAGCATATTAGAATGATTTCTGAGGGATCATGTGACACTGAAGACTGGAGTAATTAAGCTTTGTGTCACTGGAATAAATTATATTTTAAAATATATTCATACTGTAATAATATTTCATAATTTTTAGGGATGCACCATTATGAAAATTTTGGCCGATACCGATAATCGATAATTCTTTATACGTGAAAGCCAATAACCGATATATTGGCTGATAAATCTGAATCCTAATTTTTATTTAATTTTTGAGAGCCTGATTACAAAGACAAAAGTTTCACATTATAATGTTCTCATTATAATTTTATGTAGCTTATATGACAGACTTGCGTTGCCCATGTTTCACTTAACTGTATTTTCTTTTTTGAAGTGACTCCAATAATATTTCAAGCAATTCAAAACCATCATGGTGAACAGTGTGCATCTGAAGTGTCTCAGCTGGAGGAAATAATCAATTTTTTATAAGCTTTAATATATCGGTCAAATTTTCTTATTGGGCCGATAACGATAACATTAAAAATGAACATATATCGGCCGATACCGTTATGGTGGCAGATATATCGTGCATCCCTAATAATTTTACTGTATTTCTGATCAAATAAATGCAGCCTTGGTGAGCATAAAACCTCTTTAAAAAAAGCATTAAAACCTCTTCAAAAAGCATTAAAAAAATCTTACTGACACTAAACTTTTGAACAGTAGTGAACTTTAACAACTGTGAAAGAGGCAAAAAAAATGTTCCCACAGAGTGTTCATTTCAATAATTGTCTGTAATGTAGGGGTGGTGTGGCTTATAGTCTTTAAAGGTATGAGCTGGCAACCCAAAAGTTGGTTCAAATCCCAGAAGGTTCCCACCCTTATTCCCTTGAGCAAGTCGTTCAACTGCAGGTAATGTGTTTTCTCGACTCTATAAAAAAACTGTTTTACGAGCTGTATCATGAAACCGTCCTTTACCTGTAGCTCCCCAACATCACCGTCTCCAGATCCACCAACACAAAGTTGTCCTTCAGTTCTCCAACAACCATCTTCGTGTCATGCGTCAGGAACGTTTTACCTCCAAGAATGCGCACCATGATATTCTGAAAAATATCATCAAGGAAGAGATTCCCATGAACTACATCGCAAAATCAATTTTTAATCTTCAATGCATAACTCAACTGTTTTTTCAGTTGGTTTCCGGAAAATTCTAAACTTTCAGCTTTCAACCAAAGGTCAGATCCAGTTAAGTTTCGGAGATGTGGAGTGATTATTCAAACCATAAACATTCCACAACCACACGACAATCATCAGCACCAGATGAATGTAGTTGAACCTGTTCACCATGGCTTTGTGAGTTTTTCTCATTCATACTTAAAGAGACAGAAAGAGAAACTCTGTGATGAAGAGTAACGTGTGTTAACAGATGCAGAGTTATCCACTAAGGTGTGTCCAAGTCTTTTGTTTAGAGGAACAGCCTAAAGTTCAGTCTGTTAAGGTGTGCATCGAGGTTTTGTGGCTTAAAGGTTACAACTTGCACAACAGAAATGATTGGACCAGGAAAACCAGCACAAACTCATGCTCGAGTCATTGATCGCTATATTAATTTTATCCACTCACCGGATGCTGAAGCTGATGCGAAGAGCAGTTCTCCTCCCCAGATCTTCTGTTGAGGATGATGTACACCGGAACCCCTCGGGATGCAGCGTTTTGGAGGTCACCAATCACCGCTTTGTCCGACAATTTATCTGTTACCACGGCGATCAGCTGCCCAACACAAATGCAAAAAACTAGTGGCCTTCCTGCAGGTTCAAGCTTAGTTTAGTTTTTTGCATTTAACCAACTAAGGGCTTGTTTTAGCTTTAAGGATCTGGGGCTTCATTTATAAAGATGTGCATATATAATGGTCCTAAATGTGAACACATGACAGTTTACAAAATGTTCCTATGAATGATTTATACAACGTACATATGCAGAAAAAAAGTTCTTAATGCATTTAGTGCATCTTAAAGTCACAAATGGAATATTGCAGTAATTATTATAAATTATTTATCTGTGCACATCATTATTTTTTAATTCATGTGCTTTAATCACATCTCTTCTCTGATGATGTGTTTACTGGCGCGAGGGCGGGGCAACCTGTTACTCACATGAGATCCACCAATAGCAAACCACAACCATCCAATCAATTCCCCATGGACAAAACCAAGCCCCGCCCTACATTTTTTCTTGTTCGAAAAACCGTTTCATTCGGATATACGTTACAATAAGGAAGAAAAGACTTTCTCAACTTCCGACTTTTTCTACTGAACAACTACAAATATCTCTTTATGGTTCAGAAGTACGGCACTCATCATAAATGGGCGAGGAAATCGGAAAACTTATGAGCGCATGGCCCAGTTTCTGTTAATATTATTATTATTATTTTCAGGAAATCATTAATATATAAATCAATTCATTTCAGTGATGCAATTATTAAAAAACAGTTAAAACGTTGCAGTAAATTATATTCATGAATATTGTGATGTGTTTTCATAAACACATCACAATATGCATGAAATAATTGAATTACTGGTATACGAGGCCAAAAAGTTTCAGTTGGGGTATGCATAAGAACATTTTCACGTCAGTTTCTGCCTTTATAGGCTAAATGGCATTTTGTTCCTCACTTTTGATGTACTGTAGGATAAAATTCATGGTATTTACGATCAAATCCGACTGTATAATTGCGTTTTATAAATGAGGCCCCTGGTTTCACCTACACCTTTTTTTAAGATTTACGCAATTTAAATAATAGTAAAATTCTATCAAATTTAGTTGAATAATCCTTACGCAATTACGAGGGCCCGTTCACACCAAGAACGATAACTATAAAGATAACGATAAAGACATAGTTCTAAAAATCGTTCTAAAAAGTATTAAAAGAATAGCACAGTCCACACCATAGCTATAACAATAACGATATAGAGAAACAATATCGTTGGGATCACTTTTAGAACATTTTTTTTCCAGCTGTTGAACGATAAAACACTGACAGCCAATCAGAATCCATTTGAATTTAAGGGCTTGCACATTTAAAATGGCAGACGACATTACGGAGAAGTTAATCACCAGGGTCCAGAAAAAGCCACCATCCTCTTTTTTAAGGAGGATACTTTAAAGAAAATGGATATATGGAAAGCAATCGACCATACCCTCGAAATAAATGGTGAGAAGTACTAACGATGAGATCATTATGCCAGGCTAGCAAACAGTGTAACATAAAATTACCTCAGGTATCCAGCGCTAGTTTCTACAACATTGTCTTGCTTCCTTTGAAGTTGCAGTGAAAAAGACTAGGCGTTGTTTTTATTCCACTATATTGACTTCATCAGCTAATTCACTGTTAGATTAGATCGATTACACTAGCTATTCACTCAAAACATAGCATGCTGAGGACATCTGCTGGTTAAAAACGAGTAAATGCAACGAAAACATGTTGTACACACTTTGAAACCACAGCCCGTGAGCTTACAATAAACAGACCGTTATTGTTCGTTGGTGTGGACGCAAATATAGTTATTGTTCTTGGTGTGAACGGGCCTTAAGGATTATTCAATTCAATTTGATGGAATTTTACTATTAATTAAACTGTGTAAATCTTAAAAAATGTCTCTTTTAGAGCTGCTTTATAGCTGAATCGACATTGTTTCATAATTGATGAATTTTGCAACATCGACACTGTTATTGAACTGAACTGAACCAACATTGAACTCACTCTAGCTGAGTATCGAAACTATTGTCTTCTGCTTGTAGCTGAATTGAACCCATTTCATAATCGCCAAACTTTACAGTTATTGAACTGAACTGAATCAAAACTGAGCTGAATAATGACACTGATGTCTTATTAGAACTGCTTTACAGCAGAATTTGTCTCATATTTAATTAAGTTTACATCTGTAAAGGTGACTTGACTTACCCTAGTGGCCCCTTGTAAGAGTTCCCTGAGGACTACCCGTATGGAGGGCTCCTGTTCTGTAGGAGGATTGGTGTACACATGAACCTGACCCATGTCCATCCGGTTGTACCTTTCTGGCCATCCTAGTTCCAAGCATGGTGCTGGAGTGTCAGACTCTGTGGGAAAATAATGTCCAGAGAAGTCCTCCCCATCAGAACCGACCTCCACCTCACCATTTCCATCCTCCAGGACCGCATCGCTTTGATGATAATCCTCGACCCAGCTGGAGATCTGGTTCACCTCGCCGGTGGACAAGAACGATCCGATTTGTTCCTGGTGGAGTTTGGTGTAGA
Source organism: Mylopharyngodon piceus (assembly GCA_039654765.1). Lineage (NCBI taxonomy): Eukaryota > Metazoa > Chordata > Actinopteri > Cypriniformes > Xenocyprididae > Mylopharyngodon > Mylopharyngodon piceus. Next base: position 2,137,243 of record CM077452.1, on the reverse strand, counting down.
AAGCCTCAGGTCCGGAGCTCACCAGGCTTTCCACACAATAGCGTTCTTCCTCGCAGTGCAAGAAGTCCGGACTGGATTCCGTCAATGGAGCGAAGATGACGTTCTCATTGAGGCTCTGCTCTTGAGAGTTTGACATGATTGGAACCCAATGATGGATGGAGATCTTCTACAAAAAAATGACTGTGGAAAATTGCATGTTGATGTGTAGACAATAACTGGCAGCTGCTCTAATTTCCTTGGAAGAGGATGTTGGTGAATTATTCAAATAGTTGAGGTTCTTCCTCATGCGTTGAAGATAATTAACTCTTTTTAGCCACCAAAAGTCAAGAGAAAAGCAGGATACTCCATGGAGGAATTGTCGCCATAGTTCCTGGAAGCTTTAGAGAACTTGAAGACTGTCCCAGAATACAGTCTTGAGGGAAAATAGCAACATCAGAGTTTAAGAACATTCCTAGCCTTTTCCAGACCTCTTTAATTTGATTTAGTGACCACCCTTGTGGGAAAAAAGTGCACTTAATTGTATTGAATGTGCACGTGTAGTGTTCTTCAAATCTTAAATGCATATTTAAAATAAATAAAAGGCCACTTACTTAAAGAGAGCTTTTAAAAAGTTCACTTTGTCAATTTAAAAGTTTTATTTTAAGGTGAATTTTAAAACCTTTGCCGTGTTTTAAAGAAGCGCACTCATTTTGATGCGTTGACTAACATACTTAAGCACTTGTAAAGTACATGATTATAATTTTAGCTGTAGTGTGTTATTCGATAGTCAGTATATTGTAATTGTAATTGCAACATCATCACTACAAATATGTAATTAAATACAATAGTTTCAATAGAAATGTCCTTAGAGTAAATTTTAGTTTACCATAAATGCTTGACATTACATTCGGCAGTACACTTTAAGCATACTTCAAAAGACAATAGAAGTAATTATGAAATTACATATAAAGATGTATTTAAGAGGGTCAAAAAGCATTCTGAAGTTCAGCTGATTGATTTTAATATAAATTTAAACTGTTAGAACATTTTCTTTTAATTACAATTAACATGCAATTAAGTGTCAGAAATATTACACACTTAAAAAATAGGACTTTCTTTATAAAGTATGCTAATGTGTACTTCTTTTTCACAAGGGCGTGTTAAAATCTATGCATTTCTATTTATCTATTTTATGTTACAAGAACAGATTATGTACTAAAAGTCAAGACTCACCCGTCAGCGCCTGTCTCACTCACACACCCTCAGTCCATTGCCTCTTTCCATCAAGTTCTGACATATCTTTGCTATCTCCTCCCATTCTAAATGGCCTCACTCTGTCTGGTGTTAAATTACTCCCCGTCACCAGCCAATGTGAGCAACAAGTCATCGCTGTGATCTGCCCATTTTCAGCTTTCGTGCAAATCCATGGCTTGAGTCAGCAAATCATCAACCATCCCCAAAAACATGTTCTGAAACACTCTGGTCTCCCTTCAGCCCTCGTCCTCTCTCATAAGGTTAGATTTCTGTCTTTCTTGTGTCTTTAGTAAACACATAGAGTGCCTCTCTGTTGCCGGCTCTCTATTGTGACTGGTTATACCAGCCGAGCCAGTCCTCTCTAGGGAGCAGAGATTGAGACCTTCCTTCCCTCCCAGCTACAGTCAAAAGGGGGCGAGGCTGGAACTCAACACCTGCCTAGTGGTCTCTTTTCACGTCATACACTTCAAGCATTGATGCTTAGACACATGTGGAGAAGTTACATGTGTTTAGGAGTGTTTTAATCCCCTGAAGATAGTATGGTGAGCTCACCTTTGTTCACCTTTTGGTTCTGCATGAACAAGTAACTGGAATTCCATGCAACTCATTAATGCACACATTCCTCTTTAATCACCTCTTCTATCATGTCCAATGCTAATGTTTATTTTGTCCCTTAGACAGAATTAACAGTGCTTTTAAAAGCAGATAATGTGTGGTACGATGGTATGTTGTTGTAAGTCATGTACACAACAACCAAACACAATGATATACTTCTTCTTTTTTTTTTTTTTTAAGAGTAGTTCAAATTGAATATTTGAGTATTTAAAATAGCAGTGAAGATTGTTAATAATTACTGATTCAAACTCATTACTATGTAAACCACTTAAACAGCACTAAGACTCACAGTTCCTAGAGGACAAGTTCCTGTTGATCCTACTTGAACTGCAGCATTTTTGTAGTACTATTCTTTTTTGTTAATTCATAGTTGCGCTGAAATATTTTTCCATGTGTTGTTTATTCTAACCTAAAACAACAACTACTGAGGTGATTTTTATGAAATTTATTTTATTTATAGTGTTTGCATACATAAAAACATATAATAATACACATATAAGACACATATTCAATATTGGGGAAAAAGGACGGTTTTGAGGTTTCCAGTTCTGAGATTTTCACTTTGGGAAATCCAACGAATTGATCTAGAAACCTTTTCTTTTTTTTACACTCCAGTTTTTTTTAAAGCATGATTTAAAAAAGCATTTGGTATTTAAATCCCACTATCAGCATCAAAGTTAAAGCAGCAGTTTCCCCACTATGGGAAATTCAGCATTTTTTGATGCAACTTCCCAAAAGCTGCAAAGCAGATGTTGGGAGTTTGATCCTACAAACTAGTAGGATAATAATAAATGACATATAAGCCATATATCATAAACTGGTTCACCTAAGAACAGCCATAAGCATATATAATCTTATAGAAGGCTAAACAACTAAAGTACATGTGTGGTGTTATAGGGATAGTTCACCAAAAAAGGAAAATTATCCCATGATTTACTCACCCTCAAGCCATCCTGGATGTATATGACTATCTTCTTTCAGACAAACACAATCAGAGATGTATTTAAAAATATCCTTGTTCCTCCAAGCTTTATAATGGTTATGAATGGGGGGCGAGATTTTGAAGCCAAAAAAAAAAATGCATCCGTCCATCATAAAAGTAATCCATACGCCTCCAGGGGGTTAATAAAGGCCTTCTGAAGTGAAGCGATGGGTTTTTGTAAGAAAAATACCCATATTTAAAACTTTATTAACTATAATAACTAGCTTCCGGCAGACGGCTGTACGCATCGATTTGCAGCGAAAGAGTGACCTCTGACCCGACGCATGACTTAATGACGAACGCGGAAGCGCAGGATAGAGCAAAACAAAACACCGGTTACGAATTAGAAGTCTAAAATGAGAAATTTTAAAGATAAATGTCAGAGGATTTTGATATAAGAGAAGAGGAGCTTGAGTTTGTTGCACAGCCCTATTTGAACCGCGAGAGGAGTCTAAGCTACGTCACGTCAGGTGTTTCTCATTTGGCGCAAGTCGACTTTAGCAGTATGCGTACGGTCGTCTGCCGGAAGCTAGTTATTTGAATTTATAAAGTTTTAAATATGGATATTTTTCTTACAAAAATGCATAGCTTTGCTTCAAAAGGCCTTTATTAACCCCCTGGAGCCGTACAGATTATTTTTTATAGTGGATGGATGAATTTTTTGGGCTTCAAAAAAATTCACTACCATTATAAAGCTTGGAGGAGCAAGGATATTTTTTAAATATATCTCCGATTGTGTTCGTCTGAAAGAAGATAGTCATATACACCTTGGATGGCTTGAGGGTGAGTAATTCATGGGATAAATTTCATTTTTGGGTGAACTATCCCTTTAAGCAGAAAATTAGGCCCGTTTGCGCAGATGCACATAAATTGCGCCACTAATAAGTAAAAGGGGCACACAGACCCAGGCTAGAATGTAACAGTAGCCGAAACGACCCATTTTCAGTTCCCGAACATCTTGAAGAATCTTGCTCCTTTGAAAGGTGTAGATAAGAACAGCCGCAAATGCTGCAAAACCTGAGTGTGTGGAGAGGGTGAATGGAGTGAGAAGAGAAAGTGGCCACAAGGGGGCAGCACATATGGTACTATATAGGGAATGATATTGTGACATCAAAGTACTACCTAAATAAATACAAAATTATAGTTTATATAGCCTAATTAGTTTATAAGTATTTGATGAAAACACTTACCTGCAAAAAACTGACACAGGCCAGTAAAGTAGAAAAGTCCTCCTTTGGACATGGTGAAGAGCTGTCCGAGGAACACCATGAAGGAGATGGAAGAAAGCACCACAGATAATATCATGAGGGCCTGGACTGACTGCAGCCATTCTGAGAGAGAAAAAACAGACAAAATTGCTATTTATTTAAAAAGATTATTAGTCAACCTCAGTGTAGACATAGTGTGCAGTCAAAGAAACAACAAAAACATAATTCTAAATGTTTTTCTGATGCAACGTCGTAGTTATGCTGTCAATTAGTAAGTCATGAAATTACGTAACTGGTACATTGTGTTAGCTGGGAAGGATTTGCACGCATGTTCATTCTATTCATCAGTATCAGTGTCCATGTGTTTTATTAACAGTTCATGTAAGTATTGTATATTTATCATGGTAACTGTAGTTTTCGTAACCTTAACACAAAATACCATTTTATTTTCACTTTGTGCTATTTTCTATATTTTGATGACTGTGTTTGGCTCATACCAACTCACTAACTTTATTGTATTAACAAAAACTATTTTGGGATTGCTCTTTAATATCCTTATCTTATACTGTTTAAAATCTGTTTATGAGTGTTAGTTACCCACCGTTCTCGTTGACAGATGCACATAACCAGGTTTCTGTGGCATTGTCATACATGCACTTATACCAGAGATCCATGTTCTCTATGTCTCCCCAAGACCACCAGGACTAGAAAAAGAATAATAAATAATAAAATACATAAAAATTAATAATAATAATAATAAATACATTTTATTTGTATAACAACAAACGAACAAACATGCTAATTTAGATGTAACAATGTGAAGATGCTTTTACAGAATAAAAGTGAATTTCTCAAATTTCAGTTGGTAAAATGTTTCACATTTTTGGGGAAATAAACTTCACCTGATCTCCAGTGATTTACATTACAATATATAACAGACTTCAGACTACAATTCTGAACTCATTTTGATAGACAAACATGACCTCTGAGCTGTGTATTCACTCATACAGTAGGGCAGATGTGTTTCTTTATTGCTTTAGCTACTGATGTTTGTGCCAGTGAATTCTGACTAACCTTCTCCATGGTGGCAATGAAAAGCATGGCCAGGGTGACCAAATGCAGAATGGTCACAAACATCAACAGGAAAGCCATTTTGGTAGATTCTGTCGGTAGAATAAAATAAAAAAAGTTCAGTTTGAGAGGTTCCATCTCAGTCTCCTTTACTTACAAAGGAAAATGAGGAATCATTTGGGATTTTATCAGTGTGTCTATAAAGCCTCTGATGTGGCCGACATTAGGAGTGCTGTGTAAACACACAGTCTGTGTCTGATCTCAAGCCTTGAATGAGATTAAATCAACTGAAAGATACATTTTCTTCTGCTCTGATGTTAATATTATGGAAGCTTGTTTCCGCCATGAAATAAAAAGTAAAAAAGGTAATTGCAACTTTTTATCTCACAATTTTTTCTCAGAATTGCGTGATTAAAAACTCGCAATTGCAAGAAAAAAGTCAGAATTGTGACTTTATATCTCGCAATTGTGACTTTATATCTTACAATTCTGACTTTATAACTCACAATTCTGACTTTATATCATGCAATTTTGACTTTATAACAATTCTCTCTTTATATCTTACAATTCTGACTTTATAACTCACAATTCTGACTTTATATCATGCAATTTTGACTTTATAACAATTCTCTCTTTATATCTCGCAATTCTGACTTTATAACTCACAATTCTGACTTTATAACTCGCAATTTTGACTATAACTCGCAATTCTGACTTTATATCTCGCAATTCTGACTTTATAACTCGCGATTCTGATTATAACTCGCAATTCTGACTTTATATCTCGCAATTCTGACTTTATAACTCGCAATTCTGACTTTATATCTTGCAATTCTGACTTTATAACTCGCAATTCTGACTATAACTCACAATTCTGACTTTATATCTCGCAATTCTGACTTTATAACTCGCGATTCTGATTATAACTCACAATTCTGACTTTATATCTCGCAATTCTGACTTTATAACTCGCAATTCTGACTTAACAATTTTGACTTTATATCATGCAATTTTGACTTTATAACAATTCTCTCTTTATATCTCACAATTCTGACTTTATATCTCGCAATTCTGACTATAACTCGCAATTCTGACTTTATAACTCGCAATTCTGACTTAACAATTTTGACTTTATATCATGCAATTTTGACTTTATAACAATTCTCTCTTTATAACTCGCAATTGTTACTTTATATCACAATTCTGAGATATAAAGTCAGAATTGTGAGATGCAATCTTGCAATTGCAAGAAAAAAAGCCAGAATTGTGATTAAAAAGTTGCAATTACCTTTTTAAATTTTTTATATAGTGGCAGGAACAAGCTTCCATAGAATATGCATTCCATACAGTACAAAAGTTTATTGTTTTTGAAAGATGTAATTGAAAAAATGTAATTTATTCCTGTGATCAAAGCTGAATTTTCAGCATCATTACTCCAGTCTTCAGTGTCACATGATCCTTCAGAAATCATTCTAATATGCTGATTTGCTGCTCAAGAAACATTTCTGATTATTATCAATGTTGAAAACAGTTGAGCTGCTTCATATTTTTGTGGGAACTGAGATACATTTGGTTTTCAGGATTCTTTGATGAATAGAAAGTTCAAAAGAACAGTATTGTTTTTAAAGTTTCTTTTGATCCATCCTTGCTGAATAAAAATATTTAAAAAACAAATCTTACTGACATGTACTGTATGATGCCAAATAGAGGCTCTCTGGAAATGTTCTTGGCTCATGGAGAGGCTGAATGAGGTTTATTTGATCAAAATTATGCCATTTGCTGACAGCATCTTTCCAGGAAAAAAAATGTAGGACTTAAGTGTGAACTTTAATTCAAGCGCTGTAATAATACTTCACTGGCATCATACCTATAAATGAATTTTCACCTCACTGCTAGACACTTTTGCATCATCATGTTTGCAAAACATGGCTATACCACAAACGCTCCATGACTTTTCCATCCATAAGATGAACGGAGCCTTTAACAAAACTTCCATTCATAACTAAGGAGTGTGTGACGGATCAGGATGGGGAAGGAAGACTGGGAACGACACGCACAGATCCCAAGATTCCACACCCTCTATGTCACTACTGTGCGGTGAAAATAACTTGCACTGCATGTAAGATCTCTTTCCAAAATAGAGACCAAGAGGCCCTTTGTGGTGGCCGTAAGATTACGTATTTAGTCAACATTCTCTAACTCATGGTTTTCATTAAATCGGCCCCCACCTCTCCATGTTTACATGCAGGAGCTGCTCATTATGTGTTCCTGGCACCGATTTGGACAGTTATTTCTTTTTAGTCACTCTGTCTGCCATGCAAGACTTTACTGAGATGCTCTTTAAACTACAGAGGAGCTGTAATTACCAATCGTAAAAACTACATCTTACAGAAACATCTCCGACAGACCAGAACGCACAAATACTGGAGGGTTTTGTATGAATGAGTGCATAATTTTTAAGTCTGTTTGGTTGCATCTTATTTCTACATCTAATATTTTTATGGATTGTTCTATATATGAACAAACAAACACAAGAATGACTCTTTGACTCTTAATAATAAAGTGAGTGGTTATTTTGCATATGAACTATTTTATAGGGTTCTTTTGAAATGAAATATTCTTGATGAGCGTATTTTGATTTATAGTCTCATGCATTAAAGTAAATGTGAAGACCTTCTGGGTTCTTTATGCAGCAGTACATCCAGAGTTTTCTGAAGAACCATGGCACTTTAGGCTCTAAAATTTGTCTGGAACTATTATTTTCAAGAGTGGAAATACTTTCTGTTGTTGAAGAAATAAAAATGCAGCTTACCTTGTGTGCTCGTACCAACAGATCTTCTGAAAACTCTTGTCTCAAGAAGTCCTGTGTAGTTTCTCAGCTGGTCTCCTCCCCTCTTCTCTCCTCCACACACTCACTCTCTCCACAGTCTCCCACGTTTGGGAAAAACGGTCCAGGAAGGAATGCGGGCTCGGTTAGAGGAGGAGTTTCCTTCACAGCTCCAGAAAAACTCTAGGTTAGTTTCTGCAAACTAAAAATGGGCTTGAGTTTGTGTCCGCCCAAACCCAGAGAGAGTCTATTACATAATTACTCAACAATCAATGCAGTGATGTTCTGATATGGTAGATTTAGCAATAAAAAAGTGCATTTTTGAATTAAATGCATATAGGCCTATATGTTTTCAAAGGTTTTACACTTCTTTGATGATTAATGATTATATTCACGCCTTGTTCAATTCATTGATGGTCACGTGCTGTTTACAAAGCAATTAAAAACTCATGGAGCAATCTGGACAATTATTTCCTGTTGGAGGAAACACAGACCACCCAGAGAAACATAAGTTCGCACCCATAAATACCCTGCGAAGTGTTTCATGCTATTTTTATCTAGTTCTGTACATTCAAGAGGTTATATGAGTCATTCGACGAAACCGGTACGTTTTGGACTTACACATTTTTAGATTTTTTACCAAAATGTATTACTTTTCTGAACACCCCACAACATTAATGACATATTTAACTTCCAGAAAAACATATTTTCCCATCTCAGGCATCAAATCCTTATTATTATTGGTCATTTTTTTAAGTTATGGACACTATGGGAGCTCTCTAAATATTATTATAAAATGTATTTGTGATAAAATCAACATTTTCCTATTAATCAGATGACCCTCACACTAATTCAGTAATTGCAAATATAAAAGTTACATAAAATCTCACACTTTTGCCATACTAAAGCCTGAAATGGGCACTTTTTGTGACAGCAACCTCATCATTTTTGATCAAAGGCTTAACTTCAGAATTTGAACTAAAATCAATATTCTTATGATTGTTCTGAACATTTCAGACAGAGTTCAACAAACTTTAAATTACTTTTTCATAAACTTAAAAAAAAATAATAATAATAAAAATGTAGGTGTGACGGGGTTGTGATTTTTTGCCCAAATTGGCCACTGCTCTAAATCTAGTGAATAAATGGAGAGCGCATGGCATGCATGATATTAAGAAATCATGAATAATGTTGAAATAACAAAGATAATTTTCACAAGTAATAGTTTTCTATCTTTAATTGATGTAACCGGGTTGAGTCGTTAAGCTTGACAAACACAATTTCACAACATAATTTAGTTATAATTATTAAAGAAGGTGGTAACTTGCCTGTGTCTGCTCACAATGTTGTTCAGAAGACTTCTATGATGTCACTTCCTATTAATGGTGTCACATAAGTATCGGTTCATTATTTTTATAGGGGGAGAATGGTTTGTGTAACGGGGTTGAGGGGTTACTGAGGTACAGAAGTAATAATGTGATTTTAATGAATAATCATGAATTTACCATTACCAGCAAAAAAGCACAGATGGATATTTATGGGAATGGCAAAATGTATGGACTTTTTTCTCATTTTATTATTCATATCCCAAGTACACTTTCATAGAAGGCCTTGAGGGACATGACAAAATAGGTGGTGTCAACTGAAAAAAACAAAATCATTTCTAATATAAAGATAAAATGTATGTCATGTTTTTAAACATTATTAAAGGAGACATTTCAATTAATACAAAAAGCTTTTAAAAATATATTTTGGTGACCCAATAGATAAAATACACTGAAAATTCGTGGAATGACTCATATTTAGTTAGTTTAAATAGGCTAAATACTCTAATATGAGGAAAGGAATCTTTAGTAATTTAATCCAATATTTTATGTACCTTAAGATGCTCTTAATATCTGGGTCATTCCATGAAAAAGATGCATTTTGTGTCTCTCATGAATAATGAATATTTTTAAAAACAATGAAAAACTGACACCAGCTTTTATGTGTTTGGTTTTAGTCAATGAGGATGCATTATTCTGTAATTATAAAGTGTGTGTGTGTATATATATATATATATATATATATATATATATATATATATAATGTACTTTAAATTACCTTTTCAAAGTGGAAAAGGCACCCGTTAAGAAAGTGAACCTTGTTTGGGAACCGCGTTTCTTATTACGGAGTTTGTGGGATTCTTTTGCAGGACGTCCCACACAAAGACACTCACACGGTCTGCTGTCGCTGATGAACGTACAGTAAATGCTGAAAAATACTGAAGGTGGTGATATATTAACATCGGTTTCTAGGCGACAGTGAACGTCTGAAAGTTTTGTAAGGACGCGACAGTTAACGTTACATGAAAGAAAAAGTTCAGTCAGGAGCGTTTGGATAAGTGGCGATGTGATAATTCTCTTATAAGACAATAATAACTCTTAACAATAGCTAAGAAGTAACTTCAATGGTTTTGAATAACGGAAGGAGATGTGCACAGCACAGGTAAGATCTGTTTTTATAAACCTTTCCGTGGCGAATCGCTCATTTTACTGATTTTTTTTAAAGGGCAACACATCACGATCTGGCTTTGTGGTAAATACCAGTCTTTTACAAGTTATATAAGTACTATCTGGTGCGTTCGCTTTATTGTTTTCGAAGAAAAACAAATGTAACTGAAAGTAGTAAAGTTTTCATGCTAGAAAACCGCAAAGTCGTTTAAACGAAAAAAACAGATGTGCGCATGTGCGCCACCTCCTCCGATCTCCAACAACAGCTGTCAAAGGATGTTTAAAGTATATGAGCAGATCACGTGTTTGATGTAAACATTCTAAACACATCAAACACTGATCTGGAATCAGTTTATAGTAGACAGACACATATAGATAGACATAACATGGATCTCTATGTCTGTTTAGGATGGAAAGATGTTGCAGGACATGGAGCAGCGGCTGCAGGAGGAAGGTTTGGACCCCTCGGCCTCCATTAATGAGCGTTTGTCTCTGCTGTGGCAGCTTTACAAGAGCAGTGAAAGTACCGTGAAGTCCCTCAACCAACAGATACAAGATCTTCAGAAGGAACGTGTCGCTGAGATTGAAAAGGTGAGTTGGGCTAAATCATCATTTACTCATCTGTATTTTGTTTTAGATCCATATGAGTGTCTATTTGTCACAAAATGAGATGTTTAGGTAGATAGAAAACAATAGAGACTATGTGTGTTCTCAGGTTCAGCAATACATCAGTCACATTAAGAGTCTCACAAAGACTCGAGACTCTGTGGCTTTAGATCTCGAACAAGAAAACATAACGCTCCGTGCTACTCTGGATGACATCCACCTGCAGCAAGGTGCGTTTCTGTCCGTTCTCTCCTCTATCAATCTCGCTCTTCACCACTCATATGACATTTGAATTTATATGTACAGAGGCACAGAGGAGCGAGGTCTCCGAGATGTTACTTCAGGAAGGTCTGGTTGATATCATTCCCATCAGCTTGAGCGAACAGGTAGCCTACCTTCTCGCCGACAGAGCCTCCCTGCTGGAGAAAATACAAAGCCAGGATGATGTGGATGTGAAGACCGCATGTGATCCTGATGTCCATAAGGAGCAAACGTCGCAGGATCGTGGAGACAATGTGGTCAGAGTAAGAGAATCAGTTCTAAGATTTGCTATACATTATATATTGCTTTATGTGAGTACACTGTATATAGTTTAATATAGTTTGCATTTTTCAACATTGCATCATGTTCCTGACCTAATTCTTGTTTTCTGTTTTTTATGAAAGTGCAAAATGTCTGATTAGAGACTTAATAAAAATACCTCCTCATCTTTCCACAAGATGTCAGCACTACACGTTCAGAGCCCTTGGAAGCGGCTCCTAGGACTCAGAAAGGCAGCTCAGAGTAAACAGAAATTAACGCCTGTATGTTTATAACGATTAACCTGATGCATGTAATTGAAACGCACAACAAAAAGCAAGAGGAAAGATTTCAGAGGCGTTAGTATTGCTTCTTGTTGTCTTATTTCTGGTGGATTCCAACAAACCTTACAGTATACTGTGTGTTTAATTTACACAAGGACCACTTTTACTAACTTGACACTTACTTTCTTTACACTTTTACTAATCTTTGATTTCTTTCACTTTTACCATCTTTACAATTTACTTTACACTCTTTTTCTTTACTCTTTTCCAAACTTGACACTTTTACTTTATACTTTTACTAACCTTTGATTTCTTTTACTTTCACTTTTACTATCTTTACACATTTACTAACTTTACACTTACTTTACACTTTTACTAACCTTTACAGTATACTGTTTAATTTACACGAGGACCACTTTTACTTACGTTTGATTTCTTTACACTTTTACTATCTTTACAATTTACTTGTACTTTACACTTTTACTAACTTTTGATTTCTTTTACTTTCACCATCTTTATAATTTACTTTACATACTTTTACTTTACACTTTTAATAACTTGACACTTTTACTTAACCTAATCTTTGATTTCTTTTACTTTCACTTTTACTATCTTTACACATTTACTAACATGACACTTAATTTACACTTTTACTTTGCACTTTTACTAACATTTACAGTATTCTGTGTCTAATTTACACGAGGAGCACTTTTACTAACTATTGGTTTCTTTTACTTTACACTTTAACTAACTTTTACTAACCTTTGATTTCTTTTATGTTCTTTTTTACTATCTTTACAATTTACACTAACTTTACACTTTTACTTTACACTTTTATTAACCTTTATAGTATAGTATGTTTTTAATTTACACGAGGACCACTTTAATTCCTTTTCTTGTGAATATTTTTTTCCAAGCATGCAAGTTGAGGATTTCTTGAAGTAGCATCTTAGTTCCTGTCGTGCTCAGTGCCTATAAAGCATGCAGTGGTTAATGAAGTACACAAAATGCCCACTGTCAAATGGTCTTAAATGAGTGTTTGTGTTTGTAGCAGGCCGTTGACCTGCAGTACAGTGGGGACGACAAGCTGAAGGGACGGACGTTGCAAGAACTGGAGCGGGATGTTGAAGAGGCCTCTGCTCGGCTCGCCATGGCCCACAAGGAGATCCGCAGACTCACGGATGAGCTGGAGTCTGCTCACTTGACGCAGAAAGCTTATGGTAAATCACTTCACTGGTCTCACACTAGGGATGAGAAGGTGGGAGACACTCATGAACATACTGACATCAAAATCATGCTTTTGTTTTAGAACCAGAGCTGCAAGAAGCTCAAATGGAAGTTGAGCACCTCCGACATGAAGTGGAGAAACTGAAACGCTGTGGTATAATTTAGTCCCCGTTTCTCTTTAGTAGTATTAACCTCTCAGCTGAATTCACCTTTAGTCTGAATTTCTTTTAGTCAGAGCTTTTTTTTTCTTTTTAGAAGTTGCTGAACTGCGAAAAACAAAAGAGATAAATGAGAAACAGGAAGAAGAATTGTGTCACCTTAGGCTGACTGTGAAGAGACTACAGGAAGAGCATGTGAGTTTGCTTGAAATGGTAAGATAATCATCTATTTAAAGATACATGAATAAATTATTCTTCCAGGAACATACACACACACACACATTGAAAGAAACGTTTATTTAGAAAGGATGCATTAAACTGATCAAAAGTGACAGTAAAAACATTTATAATGTCACGAAAGATTTTGATTTCTAAGAAACAATGTTCTTTTGAACTTTCTATTAATCAAAAACATCACTAAAAAATTGTATCATAGTTTCCACAAAAATATTTAGCAGCACAACTGTTATGAAATGTTTCTTGAGCAGCAAATCAGCAAATTAGAATGATTTCTGAAGGATCATGTGACACTGAAGACTGGAGTAATGATGCTGAAAATTCAGCTTTACATCACAGGAATAAATTACATTTTACAATATTTTGACATAGAAAAAAGTTACTTTAAATTGCAATAATATGACCAATTTACTGTTATTACTGTATTTTCGATCAATTAAATGCAGCCTAGGTGAGAAGAAGACATAAAAAAACATTTTAAAAACATCAAAAAAATTGTACATACTCCAAAATTTTGAATGGTAGTGTATAAATATATGTAAAATTATAAAACATTTGCACACTTAAATTCATCTTGAGTAAATTACACCATAAAAATGACCAAAGCACCATTCATCTTGTTTTACTCTAACAGGCAGAAGCCCCTGACTGCACTTTCGCTCCATCTAAAGGCAAAAAGCCACAGGAAGTGGATATTCATAAACGGTTTGGCCTCAGTTTGACTGTATATAATCGATAAACATATTCAAGCTAATGGACCTTATTTATATATATAATTTATGTGAATAAAAATAATAAAGACAGTCATTGTGCACCTGGGCATCAATCATTCCGCTGAGAAAACATTGACAAACCTCTGGAAAGCTCAGGTTGTGACATTTTTACAGGTGTCTCAACGAGATGCAGGAGAGGTTGATCATGCTGCAAGATCTGACGCAGGTCACACTGAAGCTGCGGACGGAGTTTGAGATGGAGGCGGACCTGCGGAGGAGGGCAGTGGACGAATGTGAAGAGCAGAAGAGGAAGCGGACGGACGCAGAGCAGCTAGTGCGAGACTTCCAGAATCTCTGTGAGAAGCAGGCGGACGATTACAGGACCACTGTCGGCAGCCTTCAGGTGGAGGTGAGGACTGAGAAAGGCGAACAAATACACAAGTTTAATATAGCTAATGCATTCATGCATGTGTCTTATGCATTCACAGATCAGAGATTTAGTATCTAAGGTACGAGAGCTGGAGGTGCAGGATGTGGAAAGACAGTGTGACAAACACCTGAAGCAGGTAACCAGAGCGATTTGACTTTGTTGATTTGGTCACTAGTTATGCTAAGGGACTAAATCACTGAATTTTTTAGTTGTCATCTCTGGACGATGAAGTTCGCCGGCTGAAGTTTGACCTCCAGGAGGAGCAGCAGAAGACCAGGCAGCTGATAAAGACCACGCAGATGGAAATTGATCAGGCCAGAGCTTTGGTCCAGGTAAAGAAACATCTATAGAATTCATTAGTGCCCGCCCACTTTTTTAGCGGCGTTGGTTCCGGAAGTATTTTTTCCATTCATTTTTCCCATAGGGATTTCAAAAAAGTCTTTAAGTGTTTAGCCATGAACCAAGCCAACCAGCTATGAGGTGATTCATAATATTTTGTATTTGAAAGTATTGAAAGTAAAATCAGACAAAAATACAAAGGCACAAGACTGTGTACTTAACGGCTTTAGTGATGGAAAGAACTACAATCCCATGAAGCATTGCGAACAGCATGATCGAATAAAAAAACGATGAAGAAATACAAAACTTTTCAGTTAAAAATATTGATTATATGTATGAAACGCTACATATTTTAAGTTTATAGCAAAATATGCATATATATTAAAATATTTAAGTATTTCCAGAGCGTAGGGAGACATTTTGCTTCTTTCTACTCTCTGATTGGTGGAGTTTTCTGTACAGCATCATGGGTAATGTAGTTTTTACCACAAATTCTGCAGTTAAACATGATTATTTTAAAACTAAGTTGAAAAAATGCAGGCTAACGGCTTCAACAGAAGCAAATAGTGCAGTTAACCACCTCGTAGCTCACAGTAAGGCTGTCTTTAAAGGTTTATAAGCTATCATTAAAAATCCATTTCCCTATGGAGAAAATGAATAGAGTTTTTACTTACAGAACCTGACTGTTGCGCTCTATTCTCTGACCCAGGGTTCCCTAATGGGGGTTCGTAAGGGAATGGCAGGGAATTTGTGAGTTAACGAAAAGCTAATGATTAAATTGAATGTGAATTAAAATGAATAAATTGGGCTGCACAATTAATCAAAACAAATTAGAAATCACGATATAGCTTAGTGCTATTATCAAATCAAAGGCTGTTATTTAATTAAATAAGTGTGCAATGTGTGCTTGGTTCACTTTATATATACATTTGCATCATTTCCAACACTTCTGAGAAAGTTTACAGCATTTCACTCCGCCAAAATAAAAGTTTGAGGATTTGAAATGTTTATATTTTTATCATTATCAAATTCTTTATTTTACAGTACAACTGTAATTTACAATAGTAATATATTTATGTCTTCATTTTTATAATTAGAATTAAAACTAGTAATATGTTAATAATAAAGTCCCTACTTTAGAATAAAAACAATCAAAATAAAACATTTACTGAAAAAAGATTCAATACTTTATGTTTACCTTCATGTCATTTGACCATTAACCGACATCAGAGAACTGTGAATATGTTTCTAAATTATTTAAATATTAACTTAAATTCTCAGGAGGTACTTCAAGTAAATATTTTACGGGGTCCACTGATAAAAAAAAGTTTGGGGACCCCTGCTATGACATTGAACACACACTTAAGGTCTTCGCACTTTAACACCAGTCACAGGAGGTCCAGCTTCAGCAGGACGCAGAGGAGCAGAAGAGTCTGTTTAAGGAGCTCCAGGGCATCCAGAACATCCTCAGCACCACCGAACAAGAGCTGCTGTCCCAGCGGAGAAACAACACACAACTTCAGAACAGCATCAGTGACGCGGAGCAGGAAAACCTCAGGGTACCTGATACAGATCTGACATTGATTGCTGTAGATTATGTTTTATATACCAATTTTAACTCAACTTTTTAACTCTAAATCATTTTTGTTTGCTGTACGAGCAGCTCCAACAAGACATCAACGACTTAAGGAACAGACTAACCAGCAGTCAACAGGAGATGGACGCCCTGAGGACCGAACTTCAGCTAGCTCTAGTTAGCGTGGACGCTGAGAGGAGGTACAGAGAGCCAGGGTTATTATAGTTACAGTCGACATGAAACGGAAATTGCGATAGTCTAAAATAACTAAAAATAAATATGAAATAACTATATAGACATATATTTAAAAAAAAAAAACAAATGCTAATAAAAATGTCAAGAAACACAGCAAAAATGTAACTAAAATTAAAATAAAAAAACATTTAATATCTTAATAAAAACTGTTTTTAGTTACCGTCTCGATACTAAAACAACACTGCAGAGAGCCTCAAACATTAAAGATGATTTTAAAATGCTTCCTTGTCGAGTGATTTAAAGTGTGCAATTTATTTATTTATTTGCTTTATATTTCCAGTAAATACAATGACAAGCGAATCCACTACAAAAACAAGCTGAGCCGGGCCAGAGGGGTTTACCTGAGAGAGACGGGGTGGCGTGACGAAAAAATAAAAGAGCTGGAGAAAGAGATTTTTATTCTGAGAAAACAGGAGGAGAAGGTAACATGGCAGACTAATAAAATATTCAAAAATTGTGTGTGACTTTTAAACGATGATATCTGCTCCTCATCAGATGTCACACATGATGACGATGGTCACATCGGAAAATGAGAGTCTGCTTCAGAAGAACAGAGTTCTTCTTTTACAGCTGCATGACTTTGAAGAGGCACAGAAAAATGCTTCGGATACAGTTTCCTCTATGCAAATTAGGTACTTCTAGTTGAATATGTACACGACTACTGTTCAAAGGATGCCAACCCCCCAAACTTTTGATCTTTTGATGGATTTTTCCAATCCATCCATCCATCAAAACTACATTTCTTGTTTAACTTCCTCAGGATAAATTTCCTTGAAGAAGAAAACAGTCAGCTACAACAGACAACAGCACAAATGTCCGAGCACATCGAATGCCTGACGATACTGGCCGAGACGAGTTGTGATGTAAGTACAAGTACATTAATTTAAATCTAATTTACAGGTTTACAAAGTAACAATCCATGGTTTAGGTTGTGTATGATCGGTGTTCATATGTTACTGCAGGAAGTCACTGCTGAGAGTCGGGTCATAGAGGGCGAGGACCAAACCACTCTTCCTACATAAACAACTTCATTTTCCTTTTCAGTGTAAAGTGTTTAAATTATTTTTGTAAACATAAATATTTCTAAAATAAAAATCTCAACTTTTATTTCTTCATTATCTCAAAAAACCTTCCTTTTTCCTCATGTGAAAACATTGAAACGCTCAGACTGCAGGTAAATGTGGCCCAAATCCGATTTTGTTTTTGCTCATATGTGACTTGGTTGACGTTTGACTAGGTTTAAGTTCCCTTTCACCAACACCAGAACACAAATGTGACCCTGGACCACAAAACCAGTCATAAGTCACACGGGTATATTTGTAGCAATAGCCAACAATACATTGTATGGGTCAAAATTATCGATTCTTCTTTTATGCCAAAAATCATTAGGATATTAAGTAAAGATCATGTTCCATGAAGATATTTTGTAAATTTCCTACCGTAAATATATCAAAAATGTATTTTTGTGAGTGGATATGCATTGCCAAGGACTTCATTTGGACAACTTTAAAGGCGATTTTCTCAATATTTTGATTTTTTTTTTGCACCCTCAGATTACAGATTTTCAAATAGTTGTATCTCAAGCAAATATTGTCCTTACATCAGTGGAAAGCTTATTTATTCAGCTTTCAGATGATGTTTAAATCTCAATTTCAAAAAATTGACCCTTACGACTGGTTTTGTGGTGCAGGGTCAAATGTGTAACTCTAGATTATCTACATACTAGAAATCACTAAGCATTATTAATTATATTATTAGTCACTTTTTAAAAAAGGTTGGGGAATACCAGTTGTTGGCTTACCTTAGAGTATATCAGCAGCATTTCACAAACAGGAAGTGTGGACTGCTCTAATTGGACAGAAGCTTTACTTATTTGTCATAATACAGACAGTGACATGAAGATCAGTTTTCAACACTGACATCTGCTTTTTTTTTTAGCAGAAAAACTATTTCAAGTCTCACCAACATCAGTGCATTCACTTCATAATCAGTGGTAAAAGTATTAGTGATAATCTAGCATGCATAAACACACACACACACCGACACAGATTTTTCTCATATATTTATTTGCTTACTTTTACAAAGTCCGTTCCCTCGCCGTGTCTTGACTTTGCATGTAGCAGCCAAGGCAAATCTTATAGAGTACCACAATTAAAAAGGTATATTTTATAATAACTAGACATGTAGTCATTTTATATAAACTGGTTAACACTTAAGTACTGTATAGTTTATTTACAGCATGTTCATGCTAGGAAATAAAATTACATAAAAGTACGGAGTACACAAGTAAACACCAATATGGTATAAAATATATAAAATGTGATGGTAAACAACTAGTGATAAAATGGTTAAGGCTTAAAATGTGTAAAATTAACATGTTAGTTGTTAATATTTAAACATGATAATAAGTATAAACATGTATAATAAGCCAAGGAGGTATTCTAGACATCGATGCAGCTACACAAATCTCATGGGCAACTCGACATTATAATCCAGCTCTTTTCCCCCCAATATTGTTGTCCTGTGTGAAATTTAGAACAGCATATGGCTGAATCGTTACATTTCACCCCGAAAATCAAATGAAAAAATACAAAATTGTATTTTGAATAAATGAAAATGAAGCCTGTTTGTAGGACCATTGTTTGCATTTTTATGACAATTAAGAGCATTTTCCCAAAAAATTCCCCCAAACCAGAAGAAAAAAATAAATGAAAATAAAATAAAATAAAATCTCATTTCTGTAATACAGTAATAAATACTGTCTGGACAGGACCTCATTTTTTATTCCAAATTATTAATAATATTTAATATTAAAATAAAAGCTTAATATAACTGTAACACTTTACAATAAGGTTTCATTTGTTAACATTAGTTAACTACACTAACTAACAATGAACAATACTTCTACAACATTTATTATTCTGAGCTAATGTTAGCAAAAGTTGTATTTGTTATCATTAGTTAATGGACCGTGAACTAACATAATCAATGAACAACTGTATTTTTATTAACTAACATAAAGTGTGTGAATTTAAGTGGGCGAGAGCAGAAAAAGAGAGCATGTGCTTTCTGTACATAATAAAATGTAATTTTGTGGCAAAAAACATGGGAATAATTTGTCATTTTTATCCTATTTATTATATTTTAGTGCTGTCAAATTGATTAATAGTGATTAATCACATCTAAAATAAAAGTTTGTGTTTAATATGTGTGTGTGTGTATATATATTTTGCGGTTGTAGCCTGTAAGGACTTTTGAAATAACTGAAATCATTTGGCGAAGTGATATGGAACTGTAATGCGGTCAAGACCTGCCTGGAACTACTTTAGCTGTGCGTTACCCTGAAAATAATTGCACACCTTAGAACGTTTGTCAGCCAATCAGATTCAAGCATTCAACAGCCCAGCCAGTAGTATAATAAAGATTAGGGGTTGACCGATTATCGGCGCCGATATTAAGCATTTTTATGGTTATCGTATCGGTCATTTTCGAAACCGATTTTCAGAAAATAATTTAACTTTTGCAGCCACCTCTGTCAGAACTCACTACTCTGTGGCCTAGAGCAAGCTCCGCCCACCACCCATCTGATTTGTTGGGAGTCACGAGTCCGGCAAATCAACGCGAAAGGCTGAAGGCACTGAAAGTTATGCATTCTCACACTCTCACAGAGTCCTTGTTATTCTTAATTTTGACATTAATTTTCATTTTTACACCAGACATATATATCAGTTCAAAATATCGGTTATCGGTTTACTTAATTTGTAATAATCGGTATCAGCCCTGAAAAACACATTCTGGTCGACTCCTAACAAAGATCAATGAATGTTGTAAGAAATGTATTGCTCACTGTTAGTTAATACATTAATGTTAACAAATGAGACCTTATTGTAAAGTGTTACCAATACAACAAATACTACCAAATTCTACCATACTTACAAATGTACTGGGGGAGGACGAAAATAACGCCTTTAATGCAAAAAACCTTACCCTTCATTTTCTTTATGCAAAATATAAGATTGTGGACATTTCTTGACAGTTTTCACCCATCTAGAATGTCAAATGCATGCTGACATCCGTAACATAACGCAGGGGGTTTGAGTCGTTGCAGGTTTACACTTTTATAAAGTGTAAATTCTAAACGCTTCTGAAACATCCAAATTTTCTGCCATTTTCATATTCCATTTTTTGGCACCAGACCACTAAACAAATTGGTAAAGCACTAAGATTTGTCTATAAAGTCCTCTGCAGATTTGTAACAGTCCTCTTGAGAAGTTTACTTTAATGCTAAAGCTATTTTTAGTACAATTTCCCTACAAGCAAGGAAATGAAAACATTTTACGATTGACATTATCAAAACACAAGACCATTGGTCTCTAAACCAACTTTGAGTTGCCCAAAAGAAGGAGATTTTTCCCAAACAGCATAGAAAAATATGAGAGGAGGTACTGGACTTGGTCCAAGCTTAAAACATACAACGTATGTCTTCTGATTTTATAATGCATAATACCTACAGTCCCAAACGTTTAGCTGCCAAGAGCAATGCCTTTATTGTCATAACAGACCAGAAACGTTTAAAGCCAAACCTGTGTGGCCTGAAAGTGCTGTGAAACCATCTTTGGATTTCCCGATTGTTCCCTCTCAACTCAACAATGAGTTCAAGAAGAGGAACGCGTGTAACAGAACCTTCCCAAATCGCTGCTGTGTTTTGAGCCTCTATCCACACAGTCTAATACCTTTTGGAATGTTCTCAAAAAGTAAAACAAACAAACACACACACACACACACAAAAAAATCAATGTAATGTCAAACCACCAAGAACAGGCGATTTCGCTTGCTTATGCCAAGGTTGGGAAAGACTGACCGCAGGACCGGGGAGCTCAGATGAGGGAAATGCGAACGGGAACGTTGGGGGATTCGGTCCTTTGCGGCGAGTGTTGACTCACTAGATGTTCTACCACCGTGTGCTTAGACATGTGCTTCATTAGGTAAGTCTCCTGGGAAGTGACATTATATGACAAGATTAAAGATATTCATAAAAAATGATTGCATATATTGCTAAAAAACTTCATGAACATGTTCACTAAAGTGGTATATTCCACAGGGCGCTAGAGGAGTCGATAAGATGATGAAAGCTCTAGTACTTACAGAGGTGTAGGCTCGACCGCACATGCTGCAGCAATACGCCTTGGCGTTTTTGATTGCGTGAGCCGACATGTGGATTTGGAGGGAGGCGGAGTCTGAGTAAGCGCGGTAACAGTTGGAGCACTTGTAAGGCTTGTCTTTATTATGTGATCTCTGGTGAGACTGCAGAAACACACAAAGCTCTCGTTATATACCAACACACAGACAGACAGATGACAGCAGGACTGATTGATTCATGCTTTCTTTTTTTATCAACACTTAAATGCAAGTAAAGTATTTTTTCAATAAAAAAAAAGCAACATTTTGAACAAAAAACTGAGAAAAATCATGTTTTTTCCCACCAAAGAATACAATGTGCATAAGCAATGCTTTAATCACTTGATTCTGCTCCTTTTTTGCCTGTGTTTTGATGCAGAGCTTCTGTACTCTTTCAAAATATGAGAAATAGCGCCCCCTACTATATAACAGTGAAAACACAGAAAGCCGGAAAATTGCGTCTATGGCAGGGAAAGAGTTAATGAAGTATGTGAACGATTACAAAAGAAGGGATATTTGGGTCTTACTTGCAGATTGGAGAGCTGCGTGAAGGCCTTTTCACAGCCTGGATGGAGACATTTATACGGCCGATCACCTGTGTGGATTCTGTAGAATGCAAAAAACGCAAACACAAGATTAAATGTCTTACAATCTCAAAATATCCTAGTTCATTCTGGTAATACCATGCCATCGCCATTTGTATTTGTACACGGCACGTTTGTCGACACAAGCTCTTAAAAATCTAATATAACTGAGGCTGAAGAAGTACCTAGTGTGCTGCTGTAAGTGGGAGAGCTGGCGGAAGGATTTCTCGCAGTAGGAGCAGTGATACGGCTTCACTCCCAGGTGAATGCGCAGGTGCTGCGACAGGTAGGACGCGTTGGCGAAGGACTTGGTGCAGTGAGGGCACTTGTGTGGCTTTGCTTCTGTGTGAGACTTGGAGTGTATCTGCATGTCCGACTTGGAGAAGAACGTCAGCGGACACACTTTACATCTGCAAAATGTAAAAAATCTTTGTTTGTTTTTTTTTGAAAATGGGGGTCGGGACTTGGGAGTATGGTTTATTATGTGGTTAGTACTGTTTGTATATGGTATAAAAGAAAGATGACATATACTGCAGTTTGGAGCCAAATATAACAGTGAAAAGACACTTGCAGGGGAAGGGAATTCAATTTGGATTTGGACTAAGAGATCAAGTTCAGTAGACCATGCTCTACTGTCTTGACACACCATATTTGTACGCAAATAAAATGCATGCAATAAATGTCATGAAATATGAGAGCAATACTAGAGGAGAATATTTTAATTTTGGGGCGAAGTGTTCCTTTAAACATAAATCATTATGAAATGCAATTTTTTGAACTTCTACCTGTATGTTTTGCCCTCTTTGGCAGTGATGCTGACAGGTGATTGGTCGGCTCCAGAGGCCAGGATTGGGTAAGGAACGACTAAGAGCGGCCCAGAAGAGTTTTCAGCTTTGATCTTTTTGCGACCTCGTCCTATGCTCTTGGGAGGTGGACCCAGCAGTCCTGCCAGTCCTCCGCTGTTTTTGAAAGCCTCCATCCCCGGCCCACAGGCCAGTCCTGAGATGAGGTTTGGGGAAGGAGCGCCACCCTGACGCGTCTGACTGCTGGTGGTTGGAGTGGTCGGGGTCGTCGGCGTCACGCTCTCTGACGTGTTGTGGTTGGCAGTTCGAGAAGACGTCAGTGACAGTCCTGAAAATATACCTCAATTAGAGAGGCCATATTATGCCCTTTAACAAAGTCTTGACTCTACTAGAACAGGTTTTCCTGCTTGAATGTTCATTAATTTCCCCATATTTGACACTGTTGCAGCTCCTCTCTTCCTAGTCTGTCAGTAACGCTCTGTTTAGTTCCCGTTTTTCCTTCTAAAAAGCACAATGTGCTCTGATTGGCCGGTTGGCCCAGTGTTTTGTGATTGGTCAAGCGCTTAGAGCGTTTTTGGGAAATGTCCCGCCCCTTACCATAACCGCGAGATTCAACACACTACTAAATAACTCAACCAGGCCCCGCCCCTTTATTTTGCATATGCTTTGGGTGGGAATTATTTAAATGAGGAATACTGTGACAGCAACATTACACACTAAAGAAAGATGAACATGTAAAAAAGCATAATAGGTCCTCTAAGTATATTGTGGAAAAGCATAATTGCATTAAAGGGGACCTATAATGCCCCTTTTACAAGATGTAATATAAGTCTCTGGTGTCCCCAGAATGTGTCTGTGAAGTTTCAGCTCAAAATACCCCACAGATCATTTATTATAGCTTGTCAAATTTGCCCCTATTTGGGTGTGAGCAAAAACACACCGTTTTTGTGTGTGTCCCTTTAAATGCAAATGAGCTGCTGCTCCCGGCCCCCTTTCCAGAAGAGGGCGGGGCTTTAACAGCTCACGCTTCGGTTGCTCAACAACAACAAAGCTGGAGAATCTCACGCAGCCAAAATGAGGATTGTCAGTAACGGTGTTCAGCCTTACATTGTTCAAACCGGAGTCGACACTGATGGAGAGACTCAGGAAGAAGTTACAACTTTTAGACGTTTCTGAATGGTTAGTGGGTAAATTTATGTAGTTGCTGTGGAGTTGATTCAACTCATCGACTAGCATGTGCCATCATGTTAAACTTTTGTGCAAATCCAGTGTTGAATTGATCCTCGTTTGTGAAGCAGTCCGGCGTAAAATGACGGCATGGTAACAACACTCTACTACAACAACTCTTCCTCTTCTCTAAAGCAGCCCAACATGGCCTCACCCCCTTTGTTGCGTGTTCTCGGGGGCAGGGTTTATGTAAATTTTAGGGTTAGTGATGTCACCAACCCAGGAAGAAGCTCATTGTAGTCCCTACCAGCCATTTGTAGTCCTTAAACAGCGAATTCTTTGCATTGAACTTTGAGCGTTGTAACTTTGCAGATGTTGTTTATGCTCTAATAGCAGAATTACACACTAACTAAAGTTATAAAAGTGAAATCATAATCAAGGACCCCTTTAAACAATAATAATTTACATACACGTACCTGACAGATGATTCACTCTGGATGGCTGGTCTATGATTTGCCGCAAATGCCAGTCTTCCCACAATCCCCTTGCTTTAATGGCAGTCTTATCGTCCAGATTCAAGTTCACGTCACCCAGAATACGACCTGCCCATGTTATTGCACAATTAGCATTATTCATGTGTCTCAGTGAGCAGATTTGTTCCATGCAGCAGAGGGTTTACCTGCGACGGTGCTGGAGGCAGGTCGTGCGTGTAGGGCGATGTCAGGCTGGGAGGTGCTGTGCACATGGAGCCCTGGCATCTGCTGCAGCTTGGGCGTTGATATATTGTGCTGCCCGCCTTCTGTGGATGTGGGTGGAACCAGCAAGGGCTGCTGGGAAGGAACAGAAGTGGGCTGCAGGTGTGGAGGTCTGATTTTCTCCGCCATGAGCTGCTCTTTGATCTTGTTGATCAGCACGAGGTTATCCAACTGGGAAAAAGTGAGATCAACCAGATGGTTCTGACATGATGAGCAGAACTTGTGTTTAAAAGCCTTGTCTATAAAGCCTGCCCTATCATGGTTGATACACAATTTAAGGCCTTTAAATTACCAACATGATTAAAACTACATGTCTTCTATCATCTGATTGATAATTTATACTTTTTTAGCATGTAAAACACCTTTTAGTATCATCCTAAAAACTTTTCTGTGAAATCTTTACTGATTCTTATGAAGTAAACATAAAAATAACTTTTATATTGCTAGTAATATTTCAAGATGAACATTGCTGGACTGAAGCACCTTAGGTTTACTTGATTTTCCATGCATCATTCTTTAGAAAATTCATGTTAAAATATGAATATCAAATATGATTCATCAGGCTTTTGAGGAACGTTTATTTGTACAGTTCTTAATCATCATTGTGTTGCATGTTTCCACCCACAATAAAAACTAAGCATTCAAATATCATCTTACCAAGACATATTATTGGGAGATATAGAGTGACAAATTATATTTATATGCATTTTATATAAGTAATCTGTTATAATGTGATGAAGACTATCAAGCTATCAGAATTTCATCTTTCTTTCTTTTTGGATATCGGCAATTGCATATTTTTGCTCAGTTTGGGCTTTTGAATAAAATTCAGATGTTTTTCCTCCTATGAGCTCCATATTCTACAGTATCATACTATATGATATATATCATACTATATTACAAAAGCACTTATGTGTCAAATATGATACTGAACAAAAATTAGATTTTTTTCCAAATATTATTTCACTTTACAGGGATAAGAGTGTTTATGGACTAGAGAAAGATCTGACTGTTTGAGGAACTCTAATCTTTCGAGTGTTTGCGCCCTTATCTGTTACTTAAGACAACTAGTAAACAGCAATGATTCTGGTGACTGGTTGTCTAGAACTAAAGTAAACTATTGACTATGTTACTATAAAGATTCTTTTTAGATAAGAGACAAGGATTAATTATGTCTGTCCATTGATTCAGGTTCGTGTTCCTTACCTGACCAGGAATAGAAGGTGGAGGAGGCCAGAAGTATGGATTATTAAATCTAGGTTCTGCCATTCTGAAACACACACAGTCATGCTTGATTAATGATGCTTTATTTTCAGGTCATTCACTGTTAAGTGAAAACGTACAAATTCTTACTAAAGGCTCTCGGATCATATGTGAATGAATGAGAGTGACGTGACTGAAATAAACAGGAAAATATATATAGTATAGATTAGGTCTGACCTCATTGGATTATTTATTGATTGGAAATGCAGATCTAATCCAAGGGGATGACTTAAATTAAACAGCAGCTCAGTGCATTATATCAGTTGATAAATGACATTCAAAACCCATTTAACTTCCATAAAGTGCCATATTTAAGAATAAAACAATATATTCAAGAAAATATATCAAGGATATTGAAAAACCAAATGTTGAGACTTAAAGGGATAGTTCACCCAAAAATGAAAATGATCCCATGATTTACTCACCCTCAAGCCATCCTAGGTGTATATGACTATCTTCTTTCAGACGAACACAATCGGAGATATATTTAAAAATATCCTGGCTCTTCCAAGCTTTATAATGGCAGTGAATGGGGCCGAGATTTTGAAGCCCAAAACAATGCATCCATCCATCACAAAAAAATAATCCATACGGCTCCAGGAGGTTAACAAAGGCCTTCTGAAGCGAAGTGGTGCATTTTTGTAAGAAAAATATTCATATTTAAAACTTTATTAACTATAATAACTAGCTTCCGGCAGATGGCCGTACACATCGATTTACAGTGAAAGAGTAACCCATGCAATGATGAACGCGGAACAGCAGAGGATAGAGCAAAACAAAACACCGGTCACGAATTAGAAGTCTAAAACGAGAAATTTTAAAGAGAAATGTTGGAGGATTTCGATATAAAAGGAGCTTGAGCACAGCCCTATTTGTTTAAACCGCGTCTAAGCTTACGATACTCCTACATCCTACATTGCTCATTTGCCGCAAGTCGACTTGCGCATTTTGCGTACGGTCGTCTGCCGGAAGCTAGTTATTATAGTTTATAAAGTTTTAAATATGGATATTTTTCTTACAAAAACCCATCGCTTCACTTCAGAAGGCCTTCATTAACCCCCTGGAGCTTTTTATGACGGATGGATGCATTTTTTGGGGCTTCAAAATCTCACCCCCCATTCACTACCATGATAAATCTTGGAGGAGCAAGGATATTTTAAAATATATCTCCGATTGTGTTTGTCTGAAAGAAGATAGTCATATACACCTAGGATGGCTTGAGGGTGAGTAAATCATGGGATAATTTTCATTTTTGGGTGAACTATCCCTTTAACAGTATAGTTTTCTTTAAAAAACATGCACTGATCATTCATGCACAACATGACCAGTTAGGATTAATTTCCACATTAAAAGGTATAGCTAATTCTGATTTAATCAAACAGATCAAACACTACAGTAAAGCTTCATTACAGTGACATAGAATCACTGCCATTGTTCAGAGGATTTTGTTGTTGGCTTAAGACTTGCACGAATACTTATTAAATGCGGACTGTGCTTTTAAATGGATTGGCATGTTATTTGTGACACAGTGGTATGAATATGATACAACGCAGAACAAGTATTTCAAGCAAACTCGCACTGTTTGTTCACACACCTACAGCAGGTTATTAAATAATGCCTCAACATGACATCCGTTGGGAAAATCAAACAAACAACTTAATGCAAGACACTTTGAGTATTGCTTGTTGCACTGTTATGGCAAAATACAAATGCATAAAAAAAATTTAGTAAACATGCTTTGCTGTGATGGTGCAAACTGCTTTATGTTGGTCTTATCACAACACCGTAAGAAAATTTCCACCTATTTCAACTTAAAAACTTAAGTTCTGTTGCTGCCTTATATTTTTAAGTAATCAAAATAATAGCTGTTCATTTCAACTTAAATTATATTAAACAGACCTAAAAAATCAAGTTGGGTCTCATATAACTTATAAAATGAAGCTGGAATTACTTAACATGTTGCCTTGACATATTGATCATATCATTTTTTACAGTGAAAGCTTACAAACAGAAAGCACTTTATTAAATCGATCTGAAAACTACATTGACTGCAAAGTCACAAAGAGAAAAGGAAATGACAATATTTGAGGATTTGAAACTAAAAATGTCAACTGCATATGTGAAAGCATCAGATTCATATGGAAAAGTGAAAACTCTACCCCACACTTTTAGCAGGAAGTGAAACAGACACCCTTTCAGCATCATTAAGGAAATATTCAACAGGGTCTGGGCTCATATATTTGGACATATCGCTTTTATTATTTTTGGCTTCGGTAAATGAACTTCTCTGCAAGGCCCCTTAGTCAAACACTCTCAAGACCCATAAGCACTGCCAACACATTCATAGCGCAGTGTCATAGACATAATGTATGAAAACGATACGCCTAAAGTAATCACACCGTATGGAAACGTTTCTAAAGGTCCAGAGTTCCCAACCGAGCAGGTAAAGATTAGAAGGGTGGAAGGATGGGCGTCATTGTTCCTGTTTGTTCAATACAACCACTTCAAGGAATCATTTACTATTTAAAAGTACTGTGGTGAAAACAAGGTACAGTGCTGGACTGTTTAGACCTGCAAAGTTGTATGAATGGGTCAGTGACATGATGGGTCTTTTTTTTTGTCCAGAGGCCTTAATAATAATATAAAAACAAAGATATGACATCCAAAGTATGTTAGGTAGTACAACTAGATCTCTTTTATTGAATCCAAAAGGTTTTAATTATATTTTGCAACATTTTAAAGATTTTGAAGTGTCAAAAGGTCATTCGGTTTAACCGTCCAAAGGCCAATACAGCCATTTCATTTATGATTACAATATCTTAAAATGAAATTAATGTATATATTTTTTTATTCTAGCATTATAACATCATATTTCCATATAGTGCAAAATGGTATTAAAATTATGTGTAGAAGTCATTGTTTTGTTATGAGAAAGAATGTCCGGAAAAATTAATTGCAAAGGACCACATGGTCGTGAAGCAAAGTAACTAACTCTCTCTTAACTTTTCACTTGCTCATACGCATGTCCCGAAACATCAGGTCATTCGGTACAACCGCTATAAAACATGAAAAATGTAGTAATATTTTAAAAACTTGTACTAAATATAAAATGTTTAATTGTTCTTTTGCTAGCTAGCTAGCTAGATATCAGCCTGTTAGCATTGTTTGAAAATATCGTCATTCGGTATAACCAAAAGTGTCATTCGGTAAAACCGAAATTTTGGTTAAACCGAATGACTTTTTTGGTGACAAATTTTGTCCATCTTGTAAAAAAATGACAAAAGCAGTGTTAATTGATTATAAAAACCACATAATCTCATTGTTAACACTAAATAAAACTTCAAAATTAATTATATCTCCATTATGTTTTTTTTACACGTTTAAAAACCTTATTCGTCAATGACCCAAATACTAGTATGAAGACATTGAAATTTACAAAATAGCTTATCCACACTAAAAATAAACATTGCAGGCTATCTCAAATTATTATGAAGATCTCATCAACTAATGTGGCACTGAAATGTACACTGGTAGTATTTCCAAGAATATCATGGTACTACCATAGTAAATGTCCCTCAAGAAACAAACAAACAAACAAACAAACAAAAACATGGAAGTACCATAGAAGTGACACATTAATCTGACTAGAAATGCATTACAAATATATAAGTTAGTCTAAATGTCTGAAACTACAATAACTTCTCCCTAGTTTTTTTTAAATGAAATCTGTGAAGCCTCCTATGACATTTAAAACTATTTAATACGCATATAAATTCGCCCAGCACCTTTTTAAACAACATGTACATATCAAAACAAACATTTTAGCGAGGAATGACATGTCTCTGTGTCTTCATATAAACTGAGATAAAACTTACTCAACTTTTTCTTTTATTCTATCGGCATCCTTGAAATAATTCCCAATTAAAGCACGTCGTCTTTGATCAAACATCAAATTAAAAACTCTCGCGAAATAAGGCGAACGGACGCATTTCGTGGCTTCTGAGAGTGCAGGTCCCCGGTGTCTGCCTCTCCCACATTCTCAGACAGTTTTATTAAAAATTTCAGACAAAAGGAAAACAAAAATGGCAGCCTGTCTTATTTTTATAAGGACAGGGCGCCATATTCTGCAGATCCCAAATTTTTTAGCGACAAAAATAAAGCGCGTGAATTCAGATCAAAGGAGCGACGTGTAAAACGCCGCATTATTTGCATTAAGTGAGCGAATGATTGTTTACTTAGATCTGCAGGTTTGAATAGCCCGGCTGGAGGAGAGAAAAAAAAACGAGAGGAAAAAAAAAAAAACGAGAGACTTCCTACAACAATCATGCGATGCGAACAAACCACGCATATGGAAACAGACGCGCATCCCTCCCGCGAAAATCTAACATTTATATCATGACGCAATTATGCATAAGAGTGCAGATGGAATATTGTTGCAAAACGAGTCTGCTTTTGATTTTTTTTCTTTTATTTGAACTTTTTTGCTCACTCGAATGACTGTGATAACTAGCATCGTTTCACTGCATCCTGCAAATGTCAAAAAAAATTATATGCATTCGTGAAGATGAAAAGAGAGCGACAGACATACCTTACAGCCCTCGACGGTGGATTTATTAGATTTAATGAAAGGTTCAGATGTTCTTTCGGCTTTGCCTTCAGAGGGAGTTCAGACCTTCCGGGTCGCCTGCCGTTCACTTCTGGGTGCTGCAGGCACAGCGAAACCATATATGATCAAACATACAGCAGAGCCTTCAACATAAAATCATTCAAAATCATGACTTGTTAACATTTTATGTTACTGTAATTCATCTGAGAAGGTCAGGGAAGTGATTTACAGGGTATGGAGTTCAAAAGAAGACCATGAGATATGGATTGACTCATAACAGATCACAGACAGTCACGAAGAAAATATAATATGCATTTTCTATTAATACGACATGAACTGTTTTTGTAGCAACTGACGAATTGCATCCATTTATACGTCTATGTCTTATTACTGAATGTAAACAGATTTGATTTGGGTAGGAATAGAATGGGCAAACAAAAACAACACAATATACACTAATACTACCAGACAAAAGTTTGAACACATTTACTAGTTTTTATTTAGTCCGCCATTTTGTCTAAGTCTTGAAATACCACAAATGGAATTATGAGATATGCAATGACCTCAATATATGAAACAAACAACAACAACAAAAACGTATGTATCTGAGCTTATGTCTCAAGATAGCTGTAAAAAAACAAATTTACACAGTAAAATACCGTTTCCCATTGAGACAGTAATATACCGTAAAAACAATGCATTCTGGGTAATATTTGTCGTTTTCAAGAAAGTAGCTTAGCTTATAGGCCACTTTCTCGAAAAAGTCAAATAATATTAGCCAGAATGCATTGCAATTTACAGAATGCATTGTAATAAACAGGAGTAATATACCGTAAAACAATGCATTCTGGGTAGTATTTGCCGTTTTCGAGAAAGTTGCCTAGCTTATATGGCACTTTCTCGAAAACGACAAATAATATTACCCTGAATGCATTGTAATTTACAGAATGCATTGTAATAAACAGGAGTAATATACCGTAAAACAATGCATTCTGGGTAATATTTGTCATTTTTGAGAAAGTAGCCTAGCTTATAGGCCACTTTCTCAAAAAACAACAAATAATATTACCCATAATGCATTGTAATTTACAGAATGCATTGTAACAAACAGGAGTAATATACCGTAAAACAATGCATTCTGGGTAATATTTGTCGTTTTTGAGAAAGTTGCCTATAAACAACAAATAATATTAACCAGAATGCATTGTAACTATACCGCTATCATTTCTACTATGTCCTTTCCAAAAGCCGCTGAGAGACTAAGACAGGGACTGC